>JAEANM010025525.1:0-10923 GCA_017656035.1 Myanophis thanlyinensis | reverse complement strand
GAAAGAGGAAGGGAGGAGACAGGGAGGAAGAAGGAATGAAAAAAATGAGAAAAAAGGAAAAAGGGAGAAACAGAGAGAAAGGGAAAGATCTCTTTCCTTTTCAAATCATAGCAAAATAAAAGCAACTCACTCTTTCTAATTTTTTTTCCTTTCCCCTTATTGTTTTATTTCTTTGTCTCCCTTCTGTTTAAATAGCCATTCAAATGGAGACAGGCATCAAGCAAGGCTGCATATCCTCCCCTTATTCATTTTTTAATATTAACTCTATGTTGCGTCATCTCCTCAAAATGAATTTTTATCCCCCAAACTTGCTGAGAGATATATTTTTGTTCTACTGTATGTACACAAAGTGGCAATACTTTCCAGAACATTGACTGGCTTTAAAGAACACTGAGAGCATTAACCTAGTACTGCATGAAAAACCATCTAGTACTCAATTATCAGAAAACCAAAATCACAGCATTTGCCATAAAGGCCCAAAACCCACTCCTGGGGGACAGATGGCCAGAAGATGGAGCAGGTCTCCTGCTTCAAATACCTGGGAATATTTCTTTACTCTGCCAACAGAATGGGGATTATATTGCTGAAAATGCATAGAGGAGATCATCTGCCATCATGAAATTCCTTAAGACAGGATGCCTTGTTTTCAGCTAGTTCCCTACAGCTAGGAAACTCTTGATTCTACTCGATGAAATGGATCTCAAGCCATGGAAAACCATGACCACAACAGGAGAGAAGCAGGCTGAAGATGCCTGTTTTAAGATAAACTCATCAGTGGATCATCCTGTTTCCCACGTATCTCTCTGTGGTCCCATGACTTGAGTAAGACAGCCCAATCAGGACCTTGGACGTCAAATGACAACTAGAACCTCCTTAGGTGTTGTGAACTTTGGTTCATTGATTTGTATGCTGCAAAAAGGACTTACTGGCTTCCCAGAAGATCCACTGTCTCCTGGAGATCCTGAACTCCCCTGGAAATAGGGAACAAAATTGATGGCAATGAAGTTTAGCTCAGTAGTAACACTGTTAAGAACAAAAGTCATGACTCTCATTTCAAGATTAGAACCACTGGAGGTTGCAATGCTCTTATAGGTTCATGACATACCTTCTCTCCTTTCAAACCTGGGGGGCCACCAGGATCACCCTGAAATGAAAACCAAATTGTTAAACTTGTTCAGAAATGAGCCATCAAAAGCACTATTAATGTCAGGAAACACAATCTGATAAAAAAAGTACAGACTTATGTCTTGTTGGTATTTTATCAGTATGATAACTTCTGGAATAGTGGCCAATCATTCAAAGGGATGCTACAAAAAGTGCATTGACTGAAGGAAGTGACCCTCTTCCTAGTAATAAAACAGCTGTCCCCAGCTGTTAGCATGTCTATCCACCCCAGGGAAATCAAAACACTATTGCAGGTAACTGAGATTGTAACAGAACTTGAAATAAATGATCTCTGGCAAAAACATTGAACAAGAGGTTGTATCTATTCATCAGCCAATACAGTTCACACAGGAAAAGGAAATGAACTGACTCCACTTTTGAAACCTCCAGCCCAGTCCCCCTTCAACTTTATGTTTATCAGAAGCATCCCTATCAGTTTCAGGGTTAAGGGGCTGGAAGATTCATTTTCCATCTGGTGGACTTAGCTGAAGGGAGACTACAAATGCAAAGAATGTAAACAACCATCTGTCACCAACAGGCAGTTGGAGGTTAATGTTAAGGGAAA
Organism: Myanophis thanlyinensis; assembly: GCA_017656035.1. NCBI lineage: Eukaryota > Metazoa > Chordata > Lepidosauria > Squamata > Homalopsidae > Myanophis > Myanophis thanlyinensis. The sequence continues at coordinate 9,194 of JAEANM010025525.1, read as the reverse complement.
AGGAGGTCTCCCAAGAGGGCAGCACTGTAAGAGAATGGGAAAAGTCTAAGATCTAAATGGATGTATCTACTGGACAACTACTCTGGCTCAGTCAGAAACAGTCATCAATCCATTATGATTATCACTTCCAAGAAAATCTTCCTCCTCAGCCTCATAGGCATCATCATCATCATCCTTCTAGTCAAATTTGTCATACACTCTGCAGGAACCCCAAAATGAAACTTGACACACCCTATACAGAAACTGAAAAAATTAACCAGAGCTAAAGCAATATTTTGATATGATTGGGGAGACTTATGGTCCTGGAGAAACGTTGTTTCATTTCACTATGTACTGTACTGTCTATTGTTGAAATGATAATAACGCCTACTTGACTTGATTAGTGAAATCTTATTGGATTCAAAATTCTTTGAATTTAATCTAGGCTTACATTTTCTCAACGTAAAACTGGTCTCCAGGAACATATATCTCCTTTGAAAGGATGAAATAGCAGTTTTGGGAATTGAGATATTTAGGTCAGAAGAATGATGAAGTGGAGAAGGGTTAAATGCCCTCACCTCCCTTACTGCAATTTATCTGCTTTTACCACAACCTCCATCCATTTTCTTCAATTGGAAAAATAAGCCCAGCAATAAAAGTAGAACACCTCTTCATGGTGTTCCCATCAAGTCCTAAGTAATTTAGGTCTTCTCTGAATTACAGGTTTAATGCACTAGTAGAGAAAGTATCAGCAGGTGGCAGTGTCTGGCTGACCTAGTTTGTGCATAAAAGGTGAACAAAGTTGAGCATGGTTACTATTTACTGTAGATGGGAGATCCTTATTTATTTATTAGGTTTTTATCTCTCATCTATTACTTTATAAATAATTCAAGGCAGTGCATATTCCTAATACTCTTTCTTCCTCCTATGTTCCCCACAACCCTATAAAGTGGGTTGGATTGAGACAGAGGGACTGGCTCAAATTCATCCAGTAGACTTTTATGTCTAAATTGGGACTAGAATTCAGAGGCACCTGGTGATTAGCCCAAAGTCATCCACCTGGTTTTCATGCCTAAATTGGGACTAGAACTCACCATCTCCCAGTTTCTGGGCCAAAAACTTTAACCACTACACAAGATTGGTTTATGTGACTATCAGGACTGTACACTAGATAATTCGCTGTGGTGACCCCTAACGAGAACAGCCAAAAGAAGAAGAAAAAGGACTGTACATTAGACTGTGATGTGGAAAGAGAAGGCGGCAATGACAAGTTACTGTTCCCAAGAAAAGTACATAGATATGTCTATGAGACCATCGGAGGTCAAACTTAATTTGAAGGAGACTTTACTTTTAAAGATGATTTATTTTTCAAGAACAGTAGTAGCAATGAGTCAGAAAATAATCCTTACTGGTTTTCCTGGAAGGCCAATTCCAGATGGGCCTGGCAAACCTGGAGGTCCTGGTTCTCCAGCAAGCCCTTCAGGGCCAACAAAACCTGGATCACCCTAAGATAAAAACACAGCCATTAGTCAGCAAAGCTAGCTGGGGAATTCTGGGAGTTGAAGTCCAAACATTTTAAAGTCGCCAAGATTGAGAAACACTGAGCTAGCACAATACATAACAGTGTGATGGGTAGCATATAAATTTAATGAAATAAATTAGTAAATACCTTTTGGCCTTTGGGCCCTACCAAACACAGCTCTCCAGGTCGGCCCTAGAAAATATAAAAAAAACAAAAAACAAAAAACCAGGCTTTGTTAGAAGCGGAGCTTCCCTTATACTTCATGCAATTCATGATCAGCTTCCTCAGAGATGGACTCTGAACCTAAAGTAGTAGATGGAAACTAGTCAAGGAGAGAAACAACCTAGAACTAAGGAGGAATTTCCTGGCAGTGAGAACAATTAATCAGTGGAACAACTTGCCTCCAGAAGTTATGAATGCTTCAACACTGGAAGATTTTAAGAAGAGATGGGACAACCATTTGTCTCAAATGATGTACGGTCTCCTCTTGAGCAGGTGGTTAGACTAGAAGACCTCCAAGGAATCTGTTATATTGTTACTGTTACTCTATAGGCTGAGGATAAGAAGAGATTTTCTTAAGCCTAAATATGCTCAACTCTCCCTTTAGTTATCCCAAAGGGCAACTGGACTTTGGTTTGTTTTGAAGAAGCTCTGAAGAAGCTTCTTGGATGAGAAGCGAAATGTCTTCAGGGAAAAAAGTCCAGTTGCCTCCTGAAAAAGCATCTTTGGGACAACCATGACCATGGATGACTGAGAATCTCCATAGACATCTCCCTTTGGTTAGGAAAAGAGTAGGAAGGGAGACAGATATTGTTATTGGCCAGGAATTATTAAGCCTTTGGATTGGCTGAACCTGGCACACATTTCTTAACTATTAATGGAATATGGTTCAGCTTGGCCACTGTTCTCAAGCCAGGCAATGGCTTGATCTGTAATGCAACTACCTTGATCCATTTCTATCTGCAAAGGATAGCAAGATAGCTGAACAGCAATTAAACTTAAATATTGATTTATTTTTTTAAAAAAACCCTTGCCTCTACCCCATTCCTCAAAGATACAAAGAGGTGAATTCCTGATCCTAGTAAAAATGGTGTTTGAATATTGATGTAATTCTCTGGGGATCATTTGAGCATCATCTAATATGGGAAACAAGAGGAAAAGAGCCTCAGAGATGACACCAAAGAAAAAGGTGCCTGTTGTGCAACTTACATCTCGCCCAGGGGATCCTTGTTTCCCTTGAAGTCCAAAGTCACCTTTCTCACCCTTCTGCCCCTGCAGAAAATGACCAATTTGGTAATATTTAGTCAGCAATTCAGTGTATTTCAGCCACAATTGAAGTTTTCTCAACCTATAATTTCATCACTGATTCTGGTTCATTGATCTGCTATTTTCCCAACTGGTGTTAGGGCTTCTTAACCGAACAGTGAACTACTATTCTTCATCACGGCATTCTTCCATAATCATGTATTAAGGAAATCATAATTTCCTAGCTTGAAATGTGAGGCAAACAATTAGGTGGACTGGCTTTGTTGTGAATTTGCTGCTTCATCCTCCAAAGCTAAGGTTTGTCCATTCAATTTAGGAAAGTTGTATTGATTCAGTTTTGAATCATGTCAAATCAAATTTTAAATACAGGCTCAGTTGCATCCCTTTCTAATTTAATCCCTGAGCTGAATCTCCACAAAACTTACCTTCTGCCCATGAGCTCCAATCAATCCTTGAAGCCCCTGGAAACAAAAAAAGTATTCATTAATTATCAATGTAGAAATGTATAGTTCTAAATCAGTGTTTCTCATTCATAGCAGTGTTAAGCTGTGCGGACCTCACTTCCTAGAATTTCCCAGCCAATAGGCTGGTTTAAATTATACTAAAAATTAAGAATCAGTTATTACAAACAATTAATTTTACATCCCTAAAGCAGCCACTATCCAGAAGTGTTGGTTTGTGATCTGGGATTCAAAATCCACCATAATTAAAGGATACCAAATTGGAAAAGAATACTGGCTCAGGGATTTATAAATGTGTTATTTGGAACACATATATATGCAACACATTTATGTGTTCAGAGAAGCTATGGGATGAAATATGTATTCAGAAACTAAAATACACCCATTAAAAGGACATTATAGAAGGAGTTAAGCTTTGAGAGTGGGCCAACAGTCTACATTATATTCCTGATAAATGTTTTTCTATTTGATAGACCTGCATACATGTTTTCTTCTTAGTGGCCAGGGGGTTGAACCATCGATGGGTGGGACATTTGACTGTATATCATTTCTACAGCTCAGTTTCAGTCTTAACCACTTCTTCAAATTCATGAAGTTTAAGGAGGCTTCTGAAGGAAATGGTGATGTGTCAAGCTCCAAACTCCAAGAAAGACACAAGTTTCTTTTAAGTAGTTTCCTTTATTGTTCCTTACTAATAGACAGAAATCTCGCGAAAGTAAAACAAACTACTTGCATCATTAAAGATGGACTGAGACTCCAGAACTCCTAACTTCAACCTCAAACTGTCCATCATGGACCTCACCCCATTCCTAAGAAGTCCGTAAAAGGGGCATGTATAAGCACACCAGCGTGCCTACCATCCCTACCTTACTGTCCCCATTTACTTGCATTGACTTCCTTCGTTTATATTCATGTTCATACTTATACTTGTTCATACCTATATTCATATTCATACCTATACTTGTTATCTTGTACATGTTTGACTAGATAGATAGATAGATAGATAGATAGATAGATACTTTTAAGGAGAAGCTGTCTTGACCCTCTTCCTCCCAACCAAGCTATCTAAATTTCACATCTTGCTCCAATGGAATGTACTCTCTCCCTCCTGGGAATCCAGACTATATTCCACCACACAATGGTAGTGAAACAAAGCTAGCCACAAAGCTGCCCTTTTGTATTAAAATGATGGATTCTAGATGCCATTGTTAAGTAGGAAGTTATGAGAGTGGAAAACACATCTCAGAAAGAGGAAAGTCCAAGCCAAGACACAGGAAAGAACATGGCGAGGACTGGCAATTTCTAGAATTGGAAAGGATTATTTAGATCAGGGTCTTTCAACCTTTTAAGGCAATTTTAAGATGTGTGGACTTCAACTTCTAGTTCCCCATTCAGCTTGCTGGTTGGGGAACTCTGGGAATTGAAATCCACAATCTTAAAATGGCTAAGGTTGAGAAATCCTGATTTAAATAATCAAATCCAAGCTTTTAGTTATAATGAGAATTTCAGTGAAATCATTTCTGGCAGATAAGAACGCATCAAATACTACAGATAAAAATATATGAACATATAAATTTTAAAAAGTAAAAAAAGGAAAAGTTGAAAGACAGGCCTGAAAAAGTTAATACGTAGTACCAATAGCACCGAACAATTTCCATAATCCATGGGCATTGACAAACATTTTGCAACCTTCATGGAGGTATCTGGAAACTGGTGGCGAAATGTCTTCTGTGTAGAGCAGGAGTCCCCACCACTTGTGGACAATGAGGGATTTGCATCTGGGCCATGGAGGTGGCTGGCAGGCATGTATGTATGCATGTCCTGACTTGCATGGGTGGTGGACAGATGCATGTGCATATGCTCCATTTTTGTGAGTGGCAGGCATGTGTGTATACCACTCACACAGATGGAGTTGTGCACAAGCACATACTTGCCAGTCACTTGTGCAAGCCATGCCCTCTCCCCCACCCAACTGCCAGTCCACAGGAACAGAAATGTTGGGGAACTCTGGGATAGAGCATGGAAAATGTTACTGTCTGAGGGATGTCCAAGAGGAGTAAAAAAAAATTGCACCATGATGGAACTGGGTAACTTTGGACTGGATGTCTTGATCCTATATCCTCTGCTTAAATTCCAGCCAGGGTTTTATCAAGGCCATAATGGATATTACTGAGTCCATAGAGTCACAGTATTAATTATAATTAATTTGGTTCTTATGAAAGAAGCTAACCTAGGTAATTGGTTTTGATGCCAAATCCTTCCTGGCTGGAATGATAGAGAATAAATCATAGCCTTCTTTGATATAAGTCCACTCCATACTTAAAAAAATGTGATCCAGTCATCCCTACATATAGAGGAAAGAGGGGATGGCCTTGAGGGTCAGGAGTAACAACAGCTACCAAGACAGCAATCAGATAAAAAAAATAACAAGTTCAGGGAAGGAATGCAATCTGAGTAAACATCTCACACAAGAGCCTCCCTAGTTTACACAAAGATAATGGAAGAGAGGAGGAAAAAACATTCAATATTCCTGCAAGATTCTGTTACTTTAGCTTTACAATAAAAGATACATGGCATTCGATTCCTACATGCCATTGGATTCCTAGTTTGATCTACCTGGAAGATCTGACCCTACATTATTTTTCTTTCAAAGATAAACATTTAGTTTCCACAACCTTGGCTTGATTTCAAATTCCCTGATCATCCTTATTATCTTTCTAGCTTCTCGGGAATTTTGTTAAAATGGTAAGTCTAGTACCCCAGGTAGAGTCTGGCTACTCAATCATCTAAGTGGAACTGTTACTTCCAGTGGTTTGGTACAGGATCTCTAAGGAATGAGGAGAAGACAACCAGATCAGAAGGAAAGGGAAAGTCAACTAAATAATATTGGTTTATAATAACCAGCCAAAAATCTTTGTTTTGTTACATTTCTAGGTTGGTCTTTGTGCACATAAAGCAGGAGGCATTTGGCCAGTCCCAGAGAAGAGCTGCAATAGGTCTGGCTCTAGAATAGTGAAACAAAATATTTATCATTCACAATATAAACTTTGGCTGTGTGCAATGAGCTGTCTCCCTAGCCTTAATTCCAATTAGTGGGAGGAGGGGAAAACCTCAGCATCTCTGCAAAATAGTACAGAGGAGATGGCGAAGTGTTAAGCAGATGGGCACAAGGCTTTGTCCAGGGTTAGGAAGGTCACAGGAAGTTTACTGGCTGAGCCAACTGTTGAGATTGCACTTGACAGACACTGCTCTACAGAAGCCAGGTTGAAGCAAGAGGGCTAACAAGAGATGGCCCCTGGATTCAGATGCAAAGAAACCTGCCAAGTGAAGTTTTTCTAAAGATGCAAAAAACCCTAGAGTTGGAAGGGAATGGAGAGGCCATCAAATCCAACTCCCTGCTTGTTGCAGAATCTACAGAGTCTCTGATGGATAACTATCCAGCATCTGTTTATGTAATAGGCAGATGGAATGATTTGGGGTGGATAAGAGGAACCATAGTAACCATAGTAACCAAGACAGTGATCAGATAAAAAAAAAAAATCTGAATTTGGAGCAGAACTGTAACTGCTGGGACAGTGCCCCAGATGAGACTTTCCCTAGTTCTCACAAAGCTAAAGGGAGGGAGTGTGGAAGTGTATTCACACGTACAAATTTCTGTTACTATATAATAAAAACAGTATTGGCCTGCATGACTTTTCTTTCTTAATCTGGTCTTCCTTGAAGTGTTTATTGTTTGAAGACATCCAGTAAGGAAAGGAAAGCTTTCTACATCACACAGTAGTTTGTTCTATTGGCTGATAGCTGGAACTGTGAAGAATATTCTTCTGAAACACCTTTCTGGTGGTTTTGATGGTTTTGTTCTTGGTACAGATCCTATCCTATGGGGGAAATAAAGAAACGCGCTCTTTGCTGAGATTGTACTATGGCAATCCTGAGTCCTCCACCACTTTTCTAGATCAAAGTTGCATCAGTTTATAGGACAACAGACAGCAGAATTTTAGACTGAGGTATCTGCAGTAGCTGAAAGAGAAGGCCACCAAAATCAAGACGACAAGCTGCAATTTTGCAGTTGAAGTCCCACTCCTTTTTAATGTGTCCACATTAAAAAAAACCAGTGGATCTTTGATTGTGTGGGTGCACCTGACACCTTGACTTTTCACATGCACTCACACCCCTGGTGTGATTAATTCTTCCTTTATACAACTTTGATGTGGCTCTTTCAATTGTGGCCTTGTCACTCTGTTCCTAAACAATTGAAATCTCAGTCTACCCTTGTGATTGTGTCATTTGAAATTGCATTTATCCTGGCCATGGCTGATTTTTTGACATAACCTTATTATATTGCTATATTTTCCCAAGATGGAGCTGGTGAGCCATCGCGACTGCTCTGACCCTCTTTTTATTTGTTTTTGTTCTTTTTTCTAACCAAATTTAATTATAATTTAATCATAATTTAAGTAACTTTTAAACAACCCTTCAGCAACCACTAAGCTACCACTAAGCAACCGTTAAGCAATCTAAACTGGCTGAGGTATGGCCCGGGAGAACAGAGAGCAGAGCTAGAGCTAGGGAAGATGGTGCTGAGATGACAGACTCGGGAGACCGCGGCAGGCTGGATGGCAGAGGAGGCCTTGAGGAGGAGGAAGAGGCCTTGAGAAGCCGCTGAGGTGGAGGACCCAAGGGATCGCTGAGGCAGAGGCTGTGAGAGATGCCGAGGTGAAGGCAGTAGCCTTGAAAAATAGCCGAGGACTGACAGAGCCTCGAAAAACAGCCAAGGACTGAGAGGGCCAATACCTGCCGTGGAGACCTGGGATGGTGGCGCTGGATGGACATAACAGCAGACATTGTGTTTTATCTTGTTCCGTCTCTCTCTACTTGTATTCACTTCCCTCTAACTGCTCCCTATCCCTATCCTTATCCCTATCCTTCCCAGACTATTCCCCTTGCTTTCCTTGATTTTGTAGTCACATAAGCATTTCACTGCATGTCATATATGTGTCGTGTATGTAACAAATAAAACCTGAACTTGAACTATTGCATATACTTGACTATACTTGAATGGAAACACATATCAACTAAAGATGCTACAAAGGATTCTGTCCCTCAAAATGATGGCAAATCCCAGAATAGGTCAAGTTTAATTTCCTTTGAACTGAGTTGACCCCTGCTAATTTTATGGACTCTTTCAGCTGGCATTTTTTAGAAATAAGACAGTTGTCATTATCTTCTTTCACAATGTCTTTCCAACTTCTGGTCCAGTCTCTATCAGTGGCTTTTATTCCCGATCTAGTTCAAACTAGCTCAGTCCTGTTTTGTTCTTTTCATCTAATCCAAGGTTGGTGTAATGGTATGTGGACATGACCTTGGGAGGTAGGAAAAAGAGCCACAGCTTAGAGAATGGTGTGATAAACAAAGGATGAGATCTTAGAAAGTACTCTCCATAGTTATGGGGAGAATAAAAGTAAGATAGGGGAGATGTACATTCACACTTACAAGACTCTGTAGTGTAACTTTACAATAAGGGTAGTGTTAGTATTCATGGTTGGCGCTTCTTGTCTAGACTTCCTCAATGGCCTGATAGTTAGCTCTCTGGTACAGTGCAAACTATAAATATTGCTAATAATTTTGTTTTGGTCTTCAGCAGATTAGGTCACTGGGGAAGAGATCAAAAAGTCTCCCTTTAGGAGAGCCCTATTTTCAACAGCACTGGACAAAATTGTTTCTCCTTTCTTCAATCATTATCTCTGTTATTATTCTTAAACGATACTTTTTTTGGTTAAATAAAGGACATCTAGACAAACAGGCTCCAGAGATCTTGCCTAAGAAGCCATGTATGTGAGAGGGGCAAAGAACACACAAAAAGATCCTATTCACACAATAGTTGTGGTGAAGTCAGTTACAAAGCTGGGTGTTTATTCATTTTGCAAGCTACCTTGATTAACTTTGGTTGCTTTTGAGTGTGTGTG
>JAEANM010025524.1:0-10923 GCA_017656035.1 Myanophis thanlyinensis | reverse complement strand
GAAGAAGAAGAAGTAGTAGTAGTAGTTAGAAATATTATCATGAGTATAAACCTCTTTGGCAGAGGCTGAATTATCTGGTTCCCAATATTGACCTCTCAACAGTCCTTCCCAGGAGTTGTCCTCTAGGGATCCTGTTTTATTTAAAATATTTCTGACAGTGAGCCACCTGTTTAAATTACGACCAAGAACTGATCAAATATGCCAGTAAGACATATGCAGATATTATTTTTTTATATGCCTTGTCTCTTAAGGAAAGGACAAAAAATCCCCAGACCCTTTAAACGTCAGTGAAATCCCAAAGACTCAGGAAAAAAAACTCATAGCGGCTGGTTCAAGCGGATTCATCCACTGCCATTTCTCAGAGGTCAGCAAGCTGAAGGGACAGTGACAACTATACAGGTAATCCTTGACTTATCACTGTAATTGAGCCTGGAATTATGGTCATAACTCATGGTGGTTGTTAAATAGATCACTAGGTGATCATGACTGATTTTATGATGTTTTTGGCAGCAGTCATTAAGTGCATGCAGCATTCATTACATCCATTTTATGCAATAACTCTTTTTGCTAGAAACCAGAAATAAATGAAGGAAACCACCAAAAGACACAAAAAATGATGGTCATGTGACTGTGGGAATGTGGCAAACAATTGCCAGGTGCTCAAATGCAATTATGTGATGATGTGGGGTTTCTTTCAAAATAATGCAAAGACTGTCAATTCAGCCAGGCAGAAACATGGATCAATTCAGCATACAAGCCAAGAAGACTTTCACCTTGTTCTACTGATCTCTGGTATGTTTCAAAGAGTGTGGCAAGTCGAGCACAATTATACATCACAAAAGCTCCACCTTTGGTTCCCTTCATAGAGGTATTGCTTTCGTCTACGTCCAAGAAAACCTGAGGGAGCAAAAACAAATTCTGTTGGCAAGAAAATAAGTAAGACTCTAGTATTACCAATGAGTTCCTGAACTCTGCTCCCGTAATGTTGCCCATAATTACTTAAACCAAGGTTCCATTATGAGAAGTGAATTAAAAGAAAATACTACAGCCATGGTTCTCAGTTGATGAAGATAATTAAGTTCTCATCAGACTGAAGAAGCTACTTGGATAAGCAGTGAAAGGTTTCAAACCAACAAGAAAAGCAGTCCAATTGTCATGGCTCAACTTCCAGACATGGTTTTCAGTATTTTCTATTTTAGGCCCAGATTGCCAGAGAATGTAGATCTCACCAAGGAAGACTTGAAGTTTCAGTGTCTTAACCTCAATCCTACCTCACAGTATGCAAACTACTAGCTGGGCTCTGCTGCATTAAGACACCAATCAATCAATATAAAGAGCTGTTTTTATTCAGCCTTTTCCCTTCTGGTGACTGAAACTCCCAGAATGCCTAGTCAGGTTGGGGAAGGCCAGTTGCAGTGTCTAACTTCTGGAGTTTAAACAAGTTCACTAATCTTATAATTCATTTCCATGACAATAAATTCTGTATTCAACATAATTATGCAAATTTAACCAAGTTTCACGTTTTGTTTATAATACAGCACTCTTTCCTTACTCTGGATTAGCATAAACTCTTTATTCTAAATATAAATGTGTGCGTTTTCAAAATTATTCCACATTTCAGTAGCATAGAAGGCAGTCTTACTATTTCTAGTTCAGAAGCTGAACCTTTACCTGATTCTGATGAACTATACTCAGCATCTCAAATCGGATAGCAGCTGATGTCAGTACACTGATCACTTTGGTCCATGAGGCATCTGCAAAAAGGACATCAGAGAAAATTTGTCACAAATGAAAAAAAACTTTCTATGGAATTTATCCCTCAATAATTTATTTTATTAATTAATCAAATTTATATACCATGCATCTCACCAAAGCCAATTGAGGATCTAGAAGGGGAAGCCTTTGATTTCCTTCTGAAGTTGAATGTAAAAACTAGGAAATTCGACAAGACTCATATGAAAGTATTTCAAGCAATTGGACAGACAATTAAACTGAAAGTGTGACTGGCAAGGTCTAAGTTTAAGGCAATGTTCAGCCATGGAAGAGTAAACAGAACTAAAATATTGGATGGGGTAGGCAGAATGGAACAATCAAAATTTAGAAAAAAAAATGCATATGTGTAGAATCAAATAAGGTAAAAAGGCAAGGAACCCTGAGACCAAAAGTTCAGCACCATGTACCAACTGACATTTGCATGACATTACCAGCATGCTAGTAGCAGGACAACCACATAATGGAATATTAACAGAATGTCACTGTCAAAAGGTAAAGAGGAAAGCTTTTTATCTCTCCAGATAAAGGACGCTCTATTTGTCTACAGAAATGGTGATGGAATCTCCTGTCTTCCCTGGTCCCTCCTCACCAGGGGGCAACAAGACAAAGGAGTATGAAAATGTGTGTGTGTGTATGATGCTTAAGTAGTTAATGAAGAGATTAACAGAATCTCTCTATATAAAGTATGTTCTTTTGAGCCTTTTATTGCTACATAAAAGTCCAAAGTTCAAATCAGGAAAACAGAAGCACACTAGGTAACTCTGGGCTCAAAAAACATTCTCTCAGCACACAGCAATTCCTCACAGAATTGCTATGAGGATAGTATACAGGCATCAATTCTCTCCTGGAGAAAAGCTGTGACATAAAACTAACAAGTCAAATAAAGAATATAATACATATTTCCCCTGGTTCTAACTAAAACAAGTTACCACCCAGCAAGAAGATACATCACCATTATTCTCTTGAGTGAAACATCTTAGTTTCCAAAAAGGAGCACAATAAAATGAGAGGGAAATGATGATTATACATAGCAGGATGGACAATTACCTTTAGAGAGATCTCCATATTTCAGCACTGAAGCTTTATACATCTGGGAGTGTCGTAGTCTACAAGTTAGAAACAGCAAGATCTCAATTTAAAAACCATGTAAGTTTGTGCATCTGGCTTACAGCCTACAATATCACTGCTATTTTCAAAACAGAAAATTTATCGTGAAATACCTTTCTGTTCACTGAAAGATAGAAAAGAAAAGGTTAATTATTCTTCTTCTATAATAGTTAAAAAACAGGGCTTAAGAATCCTTCCAGGAAGAATTCCCCTTCCTTCAAGTATTCATTTCATAATGCTCCAACTCTATTGTATATTCTACTGTAACAATCTATAGTTGTTAAGACACATGTAAATAGAAAAGAAAGTACAATCACAATAATGTAATGCACATCAGCCCTGGACCAGCATGGGTGGGTCTGTTGGCCCACCTTCTGCTAACCATTAAGCCCACCTACTTGTCTGATGGTTTTTTTCAGACCAGTGTTCTACTGCGGGCTCTGTTACAGGCGGCTCAAAGCTGATGCTGCCATTCATCTTGTCTAAGTTGTGTGATCCAACAGGGGTCTTCCCAAGATGTCTCTTAAGATATTTTCTCAGACCACCCACTTGCTTTTCTCTTCTACTAAAATCGTGAACATTTATGTCAAGGGGAAAAAAGTATTTTTCTTTTAATTATTCTTTTTATTATTGGCTGCTAAAGTTGATCTGATGGATAACCATTATTTCCTTAGGAAGAAGTCTTACAGGAAGAAGTGTGCCCTTTTTGTCAACTCTGGCTCTGGTACTGTAACTGAGAATTTCAGTGTGAAATGAGGAAAAGACAGAATTCTACCCACCAATTAGGATTGTCCTGCTAGATCAAGACTATTAAAGCTGCCTTTCCATTTCTTGGAACCTTCTCAGGGATTCTACTGTAGAAGAAGAACGTTACGGATTTTCACAAATCAGACAAGTTCAACCCATAGTAAAGCAGGGGGTTGCTCTGCTTGGTGAGCTGCTGTGCCACACCTTACTTTCTGAAACCTCCAAGTAAGAATGTCAGCAGCTTGTTCAAGAAGGAAAAGAGGTCTGCTGACATAAGTGGAATTCAGTGATACTCTGCCAAAATCATGAGAGAGAATGGGAACTTACTGGTAGTACTGAAAAGCATTCATGTATGACTCAGTGCAGGTAATTTTCACAGGCCCACAGACAAGGTGTTTCTAAGAAATAAAAAAAATACCAACCACTAATCACAAGCGACCTCCTGACATAATTTACTTTCCATCATTAAGTTGCTTTTCCCTTTTTATAAAAGGATGATAGCATGTAACAGAGGGAATAGATGTTTTGGGGGCAGATAAGATACCTGGACTGTTTAGCAAAAGTCACAGCACAGGGTTGCTGGAATGGGCTGAGCATGAGACATGGGACAGGCGAGCTTTAGTGATGACACAAAGAAGTACGTCACATTTTCTTAAGGCAATCCAATTGAGTAGGAAAAGTCTGATTGTATTTGTCTACAGTATGTCCTTCCCAGAAGCCAGTTTGGGATAGTGGCTAAGGCAACAGGCTAGAAACAAGGAGACTGACAGCTCTAGTTCCACATTAGGAACAATGCCAGTTGATGATTGGGCTAGTCACTCTTTTTCGGCCATAGGAAGAAGAAAGCAAAGGCAAACCACTTATGAAAGTCTTGCCAATGTAACTGCAGGAATTGGTACAGAAAGTCACCAGGAGTCAATATTGATTTGAAAGCGCCAAAAATAAATAACAGTAATAATAAAAAAATCCTTCCCGGAAGAGAGACCATTCCATACCTGGTGAGTTATGAAAGAGTGTGGCTGTGCTACTAATCTCCACAGTAGATCTACCTTCTGTTGCTGGAATGCTTCCTCATTGTTCACGATATGCACAATACTACAGCAAATCCCTGGCGCAGCCTCCTAGAGAAGAACAGCAGTTCCCAGGAGAGTCATAGACAGGTAAGTCTGCTACTTCCACCCACCATGAGCCAAATGTTTGTCAATTTACTCACTGTGCATTGCTGGGCCACACGCTGGAGTTCAGCCACATGGTGCAACTTCTCTTCTGTTACTGAAACCCAAAATGAGATTACTAATAAGACACTCAGGCTGAAATCATTATATGTGTATGTTAATGTATTCTGGAGGTCTTACTTCATGGACTGTTTATCCCTAATCATATGGAGTTGAAATGCTTTGTAGCTATAACTATAACCTTTTCCTTGTGTAACATCCATCTGACCCATAAACAGTAGAGCAGGATCGGGTTAAGCTGACAATAAGAAAGTCAAAAATAGGGTTTTCTCAGCCACCATGTTCCAATTATGGAACTCAGACCCCAAAGAGAAATAACTTTACAATTTAAAATCTTCCCAATCATTCAAGGTTTGAAAAATAGTAATTACTGCAGGACTAGACTGTCTTTCAGATTGTCAGTTCCCTCTTTTTTTAATGAACATTGTTTTCCTTGCTTTATTTATTATTTCTGAGCATTATTATTTTTTGTGGTGGTGTAACACCGTATATATTGTTGTTTGATAAGCCTTCTGGAAGGAAGTATAGTATGCAACTAAAATCAAATTGAATCAGTAATAGGGTTCCAAATCCTGCAAATGATCATCTCAGCCTATCCATAAAAGTAAAATGTTCACAGCAACTTATTTTGCAGGATTATTGCATGAGGATGAATATAATAATGCTATTTCCCATATTCATCATGAAGAAAATCTATCTATATGGTTGCTACCAGTCAAAAACAACTTGATGGCATATAATCAATCAATCAGTATATTATCAGAAGGAATGTAAGCCACTTACCAAGAAAGATATCCAAGTTGGGGTCATAGCCTTCCAGTCCCTCCTGCTTCTCCAGGAACTCTTTCAAGTGCAGCTTACATACAATTTCATCCTGGTCTGCCTGGATAAATGTAGTATACTGACACTGGCAAAGGGTTTCCTTCAAGGCTAGGATGTCCTCAGCAACTTGAGAAGCTTCCGACCCAGAAGGCCAATCAACTTGTATCTGGTGCAAAAACTGATGGATTTCCTCGTTGACAGAAGCTGGAACCAGTTGCACGTTTATTCTGCTTGTGCAAAACAAAGAAAGGAATTCTACAGCAAACTCACAATCATTACATTCAGACCACTGCTAATATAAATTGCAGAAAATCTTCTGAAAAACGGCATAATAGAGTAACAGATTAAAGGGCCATGAGACAATGAAAGTGCCCCTAATTTGCATCTGATAAATACTTTGACAACCCAAAATAAAAGGACTTTAATGAGTAGGGAAGTCATACATGTTTTTAGAACCTGAGCTATAAAGTGATTGACAATAAAGGTTCATTCCATGCACTAACCCTTGAGCTTGGAGCAGGCCTGCCAAGTGGTCAGTGATAAGGATGGCCCTCAGATGACCCAGACTGAGTGACTTCAGATCTTTCTGCCCATGCAGGGGCACACAGTTGAGGATGATGCAGTGTCCCTGGGATGTCAAAGGAGGCTTGGTATATACAGGAAGAGCTGTCAGAATCTGCTCAAAGACTGTTGGTCTATCCAATTGCACAATCAGTCCAGCTGGAACGTTTTGACAGTTGTGAATGGGAGGCACTCCTGGGCACTTCAATGAAAGTACACTCTCAATGATGTCTTTGGGAACCTATCACAATATAAAACACAAAAGACAAGCAGATTTGACATTTTGTGGTGCTAGTTGTTCAAGAACAGAAACCAATATGCCTCACATTAGAAATGAAGATATTCTCATTTTAAAGCTCCAGAATAAACCACAACAATGGCACTTTAGATGATGGGGTACTAGTTTCTCCTACAAATGCAGAAGAAAATAGATTAATTCTATATCTATTATACAAGTTATAACATATGTTAAGAAATACATTTGAATTTGGGACTTCCAATGGATGGAAAAATTAAAGGTCAAAAAAAATGGGGATGGGAGATTACCCACATGTATTCCAGGTGGCTGCTCCTCATGAGGAGACTACAGGACTGCAGTCTCTGACTGATTTGAGTGCCAGGAGACAAAGGGATCAAGCCAACACAACTATAGCAGAGCTTTTTAAAAGGCTATTGGGTTAGGTACTCTTACTTTCTAAACGCTTTGGGGAATTGCCTATTTAATTATCTTAAAGCTAACAAAGACTTTCAGAATGACAAATTTGAAAAGCCACCTAATGAAATTACCTTCTTTCTTGAACGAAAATAAATGAAACATGTTAAAGAATATAAAGAATTGGAAATTGGAAACGGCAAAAAGCTAAACAAGACTTTAATCCAAGAAAGTTATAAATGAATTAAGAATACAGCAAAATCTGGAATGTTGATAATTTTACCAGTTTGGTGATTTTAGAAATAAATAAATAGCTTTTCATAGGAACCAAATTGATTTATCTATATTAAGTCATAACAGAGATTTGAGATCCTATAGCTTCAGAAATTGGACACTAGAGGGCAGTAAAAACTCCAGGAGGAAAAGGAAAAGGGGGGGGGGAGTTGCCTTTGGTTTTTCACACGGGTTTTCAAAATCACACATATATTCCAGGAGATTTTTTAAAAGAATGGGACAAAAAATTGTAACTATGATGTCAGAAACATCAGCAATGTTATCTATTTCTATGGATAGACCATGCTCAAAAAATGTTAATGAAGGAGTGACAAATACAAAACAAACTTTGCCTGATTCAAAAATATTAGAACATTGGGTAATAAAAAGTATGAATTACAAGACAGAGAAGAAAATTAAAGTGGAAACACAAATGATAAGCTAAGAGAATGATCCGGATAAGGACTTTCTATTCAATTTACAAAAGGAGGTGGTTAAAGCTTTGAAAACATTCTTTACATTTTTTATTCCTCTGAATTTAATTTTTATTTGCTTTTATTATTGTATTAAATGTGTGTGTGTGTGTGTACTGCTGAACTTGTTTTTGTTACATGATTCCATTCTTTCCATATTCTCAAAACTTCTGTAAACTTTTGAGACTCTTATAGAATGAGCTATGTTCACACAATGCAATATGTTCCATCTGATCACTAAATTAATCCACTGTCTGAATTCACATATTACACTGAACCATAAGCTAACAAGACTGTATTTGCTAAACCATAAAAACAGAATCAAGGTTAAGCTTACTATGTCATGGAAATGCAGCCTATTTGGATAGGATATAATTCAGGATATGATTCAGTATGAACCAAGAAAATGGTTAATAATTAAACACATGAAGATTGGTAGATAATCGACTTGGTTAAGAGTTTTAAGCTTCATTCTTCTTCTTCTTTCGGCTGTTCCTATTAGGGGTCGCCACAGTGAATCAACTGTTTCCACCTATCTCTATCCTCGCAATCCTCTACTCTCACCCTAAGTGACTTCATGTCCTCTTTAAGCACATCCATATATCTCCTCTTTAGCCTTCCTCTTGACCTCTTGCCTGGCAGCTCCATCTCCAACATCCTTCTACCAATATAACCACTCTCCCTCCTCTGCACATGTCCTTCATTAATAACATTTTAAAAGTTGATATTAGCACTTTTAACATGGAAATCTAAGCCCCTTTTCTAACTTCAGGAAAAAAGATTCTTCTTCTGAAATACAATTTTAAGTTTTAGGAAAGACACAAACCCAGCAGGGAAACAGTAACGTTGCCCATACATTTGGCACCTATGGAACATCATCTAGAATTGTTTTTCTATTGTTCAAGACTCACAATGTGTTTCATTATTTGACCCCTTGCTTTCTGATATACCAACATATACCAAATATCATTTGTATCATTTGTTTCGGTATCCTATAAAGACTTGATCCTCCCCTTAATAAATGTTTTTTTTTTTTGCTGTGCCTAAATTACTTGGTGATTTGTATTTTCAGGTGGGCAAAGGAACCTCATTGCAAAGGTCCCTCAAACTGAGGGATCAATTTCTCATCAGTTCCAGGTCAAACTCAGAGTGCCTGACTTTTGAAGCAATATACTTTATAATATTACAACATATTACATATTACAATATATCACAATACTGATATCAATATTACTTTTTACAATGATACAGAACTAATTTATTTCTGTGTTCCTCCCAATCAGCCTCTAGGTTTCCTGATGGCCTCCCATCCATGCATTAGGTCGCATTATTTAGCGTTTGGGTGGATCTGGCAAGGTTGGGCAGGCGCAACCACATAATTCATTCACACCTTAATTAATAACCCAAAAGTGTTTTTTATTTCAAGAGGTGACTGGACTTTCTTGTTTTTTCTTTTGAAGACTTTTCACTTCTCATCCAAGAAGCTTCTTCAGCTCTGACTGGATGGTGGGGAATTGAAGGATTTGATAACCATGACCTGCATGATTGAGAATCTCCATAGGCCAGTGATGGCAAACCTTTTACATCATCAGATGGCGTCCTTAGTGCCGGAAAGGCACACCAAACCATCTTGTGTGCCCCACGCAGCCCCGCTGACTCTGCAGCCCGTTCTTGCGCTCCTCATGCGTAGCCCCCACAGCCAGTTCTTGCGCTCTGTTGTATGCTAGTCAGCTGGCTTTTGCCGCGCGGGTGCGCCGAAACCTGGAAGCGCAGTGTCCCAGCATGGCACGCATGCCTGTACGATGAACAGCTGGCTGGAGCGCATGTGCATATTGGAAACCGGACATTCGGCTCTTGGAACACGCGTGCACAATGGGACGCTGTGCTTCTGGGTTTCGGCACTCCTACGCAGCAAAAGCCAGCTGGCTAGCATGCGACGAAGCACAAGAACACGCTGTGGGAGCTGCATGTGCTAGGAGCGCAAGAACGGGCTGCAGAGCCAGTGGGGCTGCGTGGGGCACAGAAGATGGTTTGTCATGCCAGAAAGCTCGCGGGATGGTTTGGCGTGCTGTTTCCGGCACACATTCCATAGGTTCACCACCACTGCCATAGACTTTTTAGCTATGCAATGTGGGATGAACACCCTTCGAATGGTGTGGGTGTGTGAACGGACTTCCAAAAAAGATTGCAGACTACAGGAACCACTACTCCTGACAAATCCTGACAAAATAAATAAATAATAAAATAATACTCAGGTGATCCCTGAGGACACAGATAAACCTCCAAGTGCTTCAACGACCCTCTAAAAGGGTGCAAATGACCAGCTATCTGCAAGGAGTATAAATCCTTCCATTCCCCCCCATTCCGTCAAGAGCTGAAGAAGCTTCTTAGATAAGCAGCAAAACGTCTTCAAAAGAAAAAAACAAGAAAGGCCAGGTGTCTCCTGCAGAAAAAAAAATTAAAAAAGCCCCTTTGGGTCAACTTGGACGACTGAGAATCTCTACAGACTGTTAACTAATAACGTTCCGGCTTTTTTTTTTCCCCTCCCGCCCAGCCAACCGCCCTTTTCGTCTCAATGCCCCGCCCCTATTTTAGCCCCGCCCCCACCTGTCCGTTGGCGAAGATGGCCCTCAGAGCGGCCCTGGGGGCCAGGAAGTCCCTGCTCCGTAAATTTCGACCGCTGCTCTCTTTGAACCAAAGGGAGGCACGAGCTCCGTCTCCGGCCTTTCCTCTCAGAACGGCGTTGAATGCCGCCAGGGTCTCTGACACGCGCATCCGGCTGTCGGCTGTCTCCATAGCGACAGGGGGAAGGGAGGGGAGGGGAGGGCAACACTCCACGACGCTCTTCGCGAGGGCACAAACCGATGGGGGTTTCCTTGCACGAGCTTGACGGAAGTGACGTTGGGAAAGAAAAGTCCCGGACGGGGGGGGGGGGTTTTCTGTATATGATGGTGTGTTTCGCTTCTCACTGGTCTGCTTCGAAAGCGGATTCCAAGTTATTCCGTTTACTTCTGCGCATCGTTTTTAAATAGACCAACAAGGGGCGCTTTCGTAGTGTTTTTCTTTCTCCTTTGAAGATTTAGACTAATGCAATTTTTTTTCTCAATTTTGGAGGCTTTCAGATGTGTGGCTAGGGAATTCTGGGAGTTGAAGTCCAAACATCTGAGAGCAGCCCTGTTTGAGAAACACTAGACTAACCTGTATCTTGAAACCCGTATATGCTTTGATGCATTATTAACTTCAGTCTTGATAACTTTATGGCAAGGTAGATAGATAGATA
>JAEANM010025523.1:0-10923 GCA_017656035.1 Myanophis thanlyinensis | reverse complement strand
TACTTATCTAAACTACTATTTTCCCAATTTCTGCTATAAGTTGAGAACGCTCTCTATTCATGTAAAACTCCCAAAGATGTGCAAAGAGCTTTTTAGATGGTTGTGCCAAATGCAATATAGTGGAGAGAGGAGAACAAAATCCCAGGCATCGCAAATCTGCCTGAATCCAGACAAATTCTGCCTTTGCATACACCCCCTTTCTGCTTAAGAAAAAGGGGATGGGATTGGCAGGTGCTTTCTTCCCCATTGCTGCTGGGATTATAGGGAGAACAATCCATCAGTGGAACAGTTTGCCTTCAGAAATTGTAATTGTTATTCTATTCTATTCCATATTCTACTCTACTCTACTCTACTCTACTCTTATTCCTATTCATTATTTCTTTATTCTATTCTATTCTATTTCATTGCATATCGTACCATGTATGACTGTGTATGTGACCAATAAATTTTAATTTGAATTTCTATATATAAAATTAAAGAAGTGTTTTTACAAAATTAAAAAGATGAACCCAACATAATAGAGAATAGATCTAGAAATATAAAATCCATCCTGTTCTTTTCTTCTGTGCTCCTTTTGCTCCCCTGCAGACCATAATATTTAGGAAGATGACGTCTGGATTGGTCAGAAGCAGAGACATAGTCTCTGTCCAAGAAATCCTCATCTGCATTGCTGTTTTCTGCCTAGTGCTTCTTCTCCTCAAAATCCGGCAACGGATCCCAGCAGGATTAAGGAAGCTCCAAGGCCCGAGGGGGTATCCCTTTATTGGAAACCTCTTAGACCTTGGGAAAAATCCTCACCTGGCTTTGACTCAGCTGAGCCAGAAGTACGGGGACGTCATGCTCATTCATCTTGGCTCACGGCCGGTTGTGGTGCTGAGCGGGACGGAAACCATCAAGCAAGCCCTAGTGAAACAAGGGAGCGACTTTTCTGGACGCCCTGATCTCTACAGCTTCAAGTTCATAGGTGATGGCCATACCTTCACCTTCGGTAGGAATTCCGAGGAGAGCTGGCGTGTTCGCCGAAAGCTGGCCCAGAATGCTCTCAAGACCTTCGGGGACTCAACCAACCCAAACTCATCAACTTGCCTCCTGGAGGAACATATCTCCAAAGAAGCGGAGTACCTGGTCATGAAATTCCAAGATCTGATGAAAGAGAAGGCGAGCTTTGAGCCTTTCCAGTACGTGGTCATCTCCGTCGTCAACGTCATCTGTGCCATGTGTTTCGGGAAGCGTTACAACCACGAGGATCAAGAACTTCTGAAGATAGTGGACATCAACAATGATTTTGGGCTGGTGGCCGCGTCTGGAAATCCAGCGGATTTCTTCCCAGTCCTCCAGTATCTTCCCAGCCGCAGCATGGAAGCCTTCAAAGATCTGAACCGGAGATTCAACATACTGATGAAGAAGCTGGTGGAAGAACATTATGAGGGCTTTGACAAGGTGTGTCCTTTTAGAGATTAGGATTAGATGTAGTCTCTCGGGGCAGTAAACAAGGTTCAGAGGGCAGCATTGGAAGGGGTTAAATATACAGTATCTGGTCTGAATGCCTAAGTTTTTCTCCATCTCAGCAACTTTGGGATTTGTGGACTTCAACTCCCAGGATTCTGGCTGAGGAATTCTGGGCATTGAAGTCCCTACATCTTAAAGTGTGTCTTATTTACTGAATTAACTATGATGGCTGAGTTTACACAACATGCTAAGGTGAAGCAAACTGGACACGTCGTGGCTTGATGCGACGTGTGAATTCCAACCCTGTGGTTTGACTATGATGCAAGTCAGTAGAGTATGTGGACCCAGCCAAACCTGGCTTATTTAACAAACCGCTGTTAACCAATAGTACTCAGTGAGAGTGACTCCTAACAACTTAGCTGCAGAGAAACGTTTGGCATGGGGTTCATCTAAATAACAATGTTGGTTCTTTGTGAAATTGAGGGTCCTGTGGGCTGGAAGTTGGTGTCACATTTGTCCTTTTGGTCTGTTTTGCAGAACAACATCCGAGATATCACAGACTCACTCATCAGCTTCTGCCAGGATAAAAAAATGAACTTAAATGCCAACGATGCCCTCAAGGATCAGAACATTGTTGGTATCGTCAATGAACTCTTTGGAGCTGGTAAGAAATCCTTGTCCTAAAAGCAAGCTCCTTGTTCTTCTTTCCCCATGACCATTTCAGTGTCATACATTTAACAGAAAGGTGTCAATGCATTTAAAGAAAATGTAGCCATCAAAAACCATCTCTGATTCATAATTCCTCCGGATTTTCAGCCATTACTGTCTCTTCTCTGGCTTTTTGGTCAAGACATAATTGACAGAGGGGAAAGGAGATAAGTCATCTTCCTCATCTCAGGTAGTCTTGAATATGATAATGAATTTTTTTTTTAACTTGGGAGGCTGTAACATTTTTTTTTTTCAATAGAGTCCTTCATATTTAATTTAGTGCGATTATTTTGGAGACCTTTGAGATCAGTATATCTCAATCTGGGCCACTTGAAGATACGTGGACTTCATCTCCCAGAATTCTGGGAGTCAAAGTCCATATATTTCCTAAGTGGCCAAGGTTGAGAAAACACTGCTTTGGATGAGCTGTTTGATTATGTGATTTCAGGCTAAAAGCTAAAAGGTGACTTGCAGAAACGATGCCATTCCCTCAAGCCACTTTCTAACCATGCTTGATTTGATTCTCCAAACCTGAGCTAACGCACGGTGGCTTAGCAGAATGCTTGAACCCAGCCAGCATCAAAGCCCTTGATGGGTTAGCATTACAAATGGCTCACATGTGCACGGTTAAACGAAAGCATTTGACGTCATCCAATCTGCAATTCGACATTTGATGCTTAAATACTTCTTTCCCCCTTTTTCTTTTTGTGTCTGTTCAGGATTTGATACTGTCACTACCGCTCTGTCCTGGTGTCTTCTGTATCTGGTGACTTACCCAGAAACCCAGAAGAGAATGCAAGAAGAACTAGGTACATCCAGATCTGTTGTCTTTTAAAAGTCCCTTTCCAAGAATGGCTTTCCATCCATCTTCTGTTCTTATTGATTTACTTATTTGTATCCCACTCGTTATTTTTTTACAAATAACCCAAGGGCGGTGGAATATATCCAACACACCTCCTATTTGGTGAGTTGGGCCAGGAGAGATTAATTGACCCAAAGTCATCCAGTTAGCTTTCACGCCTAGGGCGGGACTAGAACTCACTGTCTCCTGGTGATGGGTCCATAGTCACCCAGCTGGTTTTCATGGGACTTGAACTCACCATCTCCTGTTTAAGTGCCTTCACCAGTAGACCACCAGTGGCTCTTATTTCTGTTTTTCTCTTGACCCACAGACCAAGTCATCGGAAGAGAAAGGTCCCCCAAGCAGTGTGATCGTGCCATGCTGCCTTATTCCGAAGCTTTTATCTACGAGATGTTCAGGCATTCGTCCTTCATTCCCTTCACAATCCCACATTGGTAAGATTGAACTGGCTGGAGAGTAATGTAATGTTAGGAAAATCAGAGGTCAATATGACAAAAAGGAGTTGGCAAGTGATCCAGGATCATCTGAGGTAGCTTGAGGTACCACCATCACTTTTGAGGGTCTTATTTCCCCCACCCCAGAGAACTGGGAACAAATATGTGGGAGAAGAGTAGGCAGAGCTGGGAGGCGGAATTAAGCTTGTCATCCGTTTAGAGTCCTTTGGTTGTCACCAATGATCCAATTCCAATTCACCCTCGTGAATTTCATTTGACTCTTCTCTAGTGCCAAATTAATATTGAACTCTAATTGACTAGATTCTTTTGTGTAAACTGGGAGCAATAAGTCTCGTGAACCTCAACTTAACACAGAGTCTTAGTTTTGTTGTGGGTGAACTCTGTAGAGTCAAAAAGCTGAACTTGAACAAACTGTGCCTTAGTATGACATGTGAACACATCGCCATGGTGACTCTGGTCTAGAGTAACAGAAAATATTATTAGTGGCTATCAACAGATAGCATTTGTCCATGGCCTGCTATGTGCTTAACGTTTTAAAAAAGTTTATTCAATCTCATCAAAAGAACTGACTGTATTCATGTGGTTCTTCTATTAATACTAGCCAGTCTTGTTATCTTATACAAATATTTTCTTTCTCTTTAGCACCACAAGGGACACAGCACTGAATGGCTTCTATATTCCAAACGATACCTGCGTGTTTGTGAACCAATGGCAGGTCAACCACGATCCGTAAGTATTACCACGAGTAGCTCTTTAACTACGGTACTTGCCAAGGCAAACTATATAACAGAATTCTACCTGCAATGGATTAAAATCTGGGTTGTATTTAGGGCTGTGCCGTGCCTTGGATGTTATTCGGACACGGCTGCTTTAAAGAGTTGTAGTAAGGGCTACTATGATACTTCTGCACATTTCAAAGACCTAACTTTGTGGAAGTAAAACCAGGCTTTTCACAGTCTCTGTAGCTACTAGCAATTGCAGTTGTAAATCAAAGTTGATTTACTTTTGGGATTAAGTATTAGTAGCAAAAATAAGGAGAGCTTTAGAGGCTTCCTACATACCCTGGGTGGGTATGTTTCCCATCTTTATTATAGAATGCTCATCGATGGCCATGGCATGTAGAATTCTGGGAGTTGAAGTCCACAAGTCTTAAAGTTACCATGGTTGGAGACCCCTGACCTAGATGATGTGTTGTTGTTTTTTTCCAGGAAACTTTGGAAAGAACCTTCTGTTTTCAACCCGGAACGATTTCTTGCGACTGACGGGACAGGAATAAACCGGGCAGAATGTGAAAAAGTTATGGCTTTTGGCTTGGGCAGAAGGCAATGCATTGGACAGAACATTGCAAAATGGGAGGTGTTCCTGTTTCTGACCACTTTGGTGCAAAAACTGGAATTCACTCTGTCTGGCACAGAGATGATGGATGTGACTCCCCAATATGGCCTGACCATGAAATACAAGAAATGCGAACATTTCCAGGTCAAACCGCGTTTCTAGCATGGGAAATCCAAAAAGAGCAAAGACTTAACTGTGTCCAGGAAGTGGGACGAGGGGTTACTTATTCTGATAGTATTATTTTGTTTGGTATATATACACATACACATATACATACACATACTCGGGGATAATCTCATAAGTTTTTTTATTAACACAGAACATCTTTTGAATTGTCTCGGGAACGTAAGTTGATTTAAACAGGCACTGAATTTGAACCTTGAATAATCCTCTGATTTGTGACCAGACAGTTCACACACTGAATGGAAGTGTTTTTCCAGGGTGGCGTTATTCCATGAGGTTCTGGTCACAGGTGTAAAACTACAAGCAGGTAGAGCTGAGAAGCACAATGATGAATTGTTACAGTTGGGAGGTCTTGTCGAAAAGCCACTCCGATGCAGTTCTAAAATTCTGCACTTCTATTGGAACGCGGACAGCATTTCCATGTATATTGCATACAGCAACTTCTTTCTATGTCAAAGGTAGACTCCCTGTCCATGTGCAAGAGGGATGTATCAACACATCTAGGCACATCAAAGTAGGTGGCCATCTATATGTGCAAGTTCCCCTTCTAAGATGCTCAGCCGTACAAAATAATGTGTCCCCTGCCACAAAGGGAACTTTGCAAATAACAAGGATAAAAGCAGGAACTAAATTTTTGCAACAGGACAGAGATGCAGCTTGGACCTACCAGATATTTGCAAGAGAACGGGTGTGTGTGTGTGTGGGATGGACCTAGAACTTTGCAAGATCCCGGCAAGACAACAAGACCTGGACCTAGATGTTGGCAAGAGGTCAGGGATGATCTGGTCTAGTTCTCTGCAAGGTGACATGGGTGAAATCTAAATCGTTGCAAGATTACAGGGAAGGAATCGGTTTGGAAAATAGGCCTGGTGGGGCTACTTAAAACCTATCTTACACTTGTCTTCACGCTGGCCACTTCTGTCTTGACTTTGAACTAGTCTTTATCTCTTATCTTAATCTACCTCGCGGGCTTTCTTGTAGAAGAAATTGCATCAGATAGTATGTATACTTCTTGGAATTCTTAGAGAAAGTTTGCAATTAAAATATGTCAAAAATGAACTAAACCTAGGCATTTTAAGTGCTGTGACGGGGGAATTATGCTTGATAAAGGTGCTTTGAATTATTAAATGCACTTTATGTCTCAATTATCTGCCAAGAGCCACTGATTCTGCCGAAGTACATGTCAACAAATTCTAGCGTGGAGATTTAAATTTGGATGACTCTATACTGTATATAGTGTAAAGAATAAAAATAAAAATGGCTTTCTATGAGATGGCTTGCAAGTTTGTCAATTGCTCTTTTACTGAAAAATCTGATACTATTTTAAAGATGATACAAACCTCTAGGAAAACAGTAATTAAAAAATGGTGCTTTTCTGAATAATGGGGATTTACTGTTAAGTGTTTTTGCATGCACACTCGTTTTACTAAATTCCCAAAAAGTCAATCTCATTGTACACATATTGCACTTTGGCAATAAAAGTTTGATTTGATTTGAGGTCCCCCAGAAAGTTTTGACCCATTGACATTGCAACATTTCAAGATCTGGGTTCTGGTCTTAGTTCGGCATTTCTCAACGTTGGCAAATTCAAAAAACGCCCAGATTAAAACTCACTTGGCAGTTATAAAAATAGATTAACGTGAATGACTAAAACTCCCATAAGTCCCTAGCCAGGAGGATTCTGGGAGTTGAAGTCCACCCCACCCCATCTTAAAAGCACGCGAGGCGAGGAATTCTGGGAGTTGGAGTCCTGACACTTTTAACGTTGAGAAACGCCGGTCTAGCTTGGCTAAGCTTTCCCAAATGCGCATGCCCAGAACTCCGTATACCAGCCTAGGCCACCCACCTCGCGCGCATGCGCCCCGGGTACCTTCCCACGAAGGCCACAGCCTCTGCGCCTCATCCCTAGAGAGTCTTTAAAAAAAAAAAAAAAGCGAGGCGGAAGCGGAAGCGACGCCTAGCTTCCGGCGCTGGGCGGCATTTCCGGAGCGAAGGCGTCTGAAGGGGGAGAGTCGAGCCGAGGCGAAGGCTGGAGCTCGCGGTTCCCCGGCTTCCTTGGCCCAGGTGTGGAAGCGGTGGCGAGGAGGCCCCGCCGGAGCCCCTGTCGGCGGGCCAAGGGCCTCGGCTCGCCCCGTCGCTTTGGGGGCTGCTCAGGCAGGGCAGAGAGGCGCGAGGGCAGCGGCCACGCCCCCTTGGGGAGGACAGTGACGTCACACCCTCCCCCACTCCCTCCCTCCCTCCCCCAGTTCAGTTCATAGACCAGAATGGTTGGGGGTCCCCAAAGGCGGAAGACCCGGGTTCGAGTCTCCCCGTTGCCAGGGTGGGGGTGGCTCTCCCTCCCCCTAAAAAGGGAACTTACTTAGGGGAGCCCCCCCCCCCCCAAAAAAAAAAAAAGTTCAGTGGGGGAGGCTCTCCCCTTCTCTCCCCCCCCAATTTTAGCCTCCCCTTGACAGCCCTTTGAATTGAAGGGCTTGTCCAAAAGATAATGGGTCTCTGGGTGGCAGGGCAGGTTTTGAACCCGCAACCTCAAGCCAGTTTCACGCGGGGGTGGACAACAGGTCCCGGCATCCCCAGCCCTTGGCACCCCTTGGCTGGTCTGCCTGCCAAGTCTTGTCGGGTAGGATAGGTAAGCGGATCGGTAATGGGGGGAGGGAGGGAGGGAGAGATAGGTAGTACGCTGTTTGGTAGTGGATTAAGAAAGAAAGATGGAAGAATCCTTGACGGACGAGGCGTTTCAAGGATGGTTTCAGGAGCCCTGGGTGGCGGTTCGCTTGTGGGCATTTCATCGGCCGACGTCATTGTGCAATCGAACTCAGAGAGCATCAAGGACACCCCCATCCTCCTCCTTCCACTATGCAAATCCCACTCCCACCTAGCACTGATGATCTTCCCTAGATGGGTAATGAAACGTCTGCAAGGAAATCACCCAATTTGAGAGAGCAACAAGGACACCAGAGTCCTCCTCCTCCTCCTCCTCCCCTCTCCTTCACTGCACAAACCCCACTCCCTCCTAGCACTGACGTTCCCTAGTTGGGTCACG
Source organism: Myanophis thanlyinensis (assembly GCA_017656035.1). Lineage (NCBI taxonomy): Eukaryota > Metazoa > Chordata > Lepidosauria > Squamata > Homalopsidae > Myanophis > Myanophis thanlyinensis. The sequence continues at coordinate 2,891 of JAEANM010025523.1, read as the reverse complement.
AAACGTCTGCCCACTCAGACAGAGAGCATCCAGGACTCCACGGTTCAATCCCGATAGAGAACAAATGTTCTCTCTCAGTGCGGTATCGGTTAGCTCATTCCCCTCTTTGATTATTATTATTTTTTTTGCAGCAGTCACAGAAATCATGGCTACGGATTGGCTTGGAAGCATCGTCTCAATCAGTTGTGGAGACAGCTTGGGAGTCTACCAGGGAAGAGTCTCCGCTGTGAATCAAGCTAGCCAGACAATCTCGCTCACGTGGCCGTTCCATAATGGAGTCAAATGTTTGGTGCCGGAGGTTACCTTCAGGTAAATGCTCCCCCGGGGCTCTTCACCGAGGCTTGAAAATTGAAAATCACAGGGTTTCTTTCCCTGAAAATATACATTGCAGGGAGCCTTATGGATTTATGGTACATGTAGTTAGTTCGTGCTTCATTTTTCAGAGCTTCTAGCTATCGAATCGAGTTGCTATCTTTTTTTTTCTTTTTTCTTTTTTGCAATATATATATAAGGGAGAAGGGTTATTTGGAAACCCAGTAGCCTGGAAGTCGGTCCATTCTTACAAAAGCGAACTAAAGGATGGCTTGTTGCAGGAGCAACAAGAAGTTACTTACCACTTTTTTCTCTCCACTTAACCATGTTTATATTTTGGGAAAGGGTCTTGTGACAGTGTATAACTTATGGTGGTTAAACAGTGAACCAGGGTGATTTATGTTCCTCTACAGCGCTCTTCCCCAATCTCAATCTCCTCAAGACACATAGATCTTCCTTTTCTATCCCATGCCGGCTAGCGGAACAAGAGGATGCGACGAGAGGCAATGAACAGTGGCCAATTAACCTCATCTCTGGTCCTCTTCCCCTGTTCAGGGCTGGGGATATCACTGAGCTGAAAATTCTGGAGATTCCAGGCCTTGGGAATAACGGACAATGTGGAGACTTCCAGCACCCCGACCTTGGCATTCCTGCTGTCGAGTGTCCCAGCGGCGCCAGCCAGAACGGCACTGGCAAACTGCTGAAGAAGCCTAGCAGCGCTCCGCAGAACATCCCCAGGAGAGCCGACGCGAAGACCCAAGAGGTTGCTCTTTCTCCCCAGCTGCTGCACCCCTGTTCTAAGAGCTACATGGACCGACACATGGAATCCTTGAACCCATCCAAAAACTTCCGCCGCAGGCACAACTCGTGTGAGTCTCTTAGTAGGACTTCTTTTGGGTAGTCTCGAGAGTCCCAGCTTGGCGTGGCTGCTTTGGTGTTACGGTCTGTTGCTCTGCCTGCTTTCTCTTCTATGACAGAGCCCCCCTCTCCCCCCCCCCAACATTTGGTGCACCAGGGACTATGGAGAGAGGTTTTTCTGTGGACTGGGTGTTGTGACCCAGGCTTAACAAAATCACAAAACAGGCTTTTGGTCCCTTTTTATTTGGTTGCTGTGAATTCTTCTCATTCACATCCAAAAAAGTCCCGGCAGTAAACCTTTCAAGGTTTTATTGCAAAAAAACAGACCTTATCAGTCCTCGGATAGTTGCCAGGCTGAGTTTCCAGTCGAAATACTTGGCAAGGAGTCTCTGTGAGGCAGGAACTCAGAGAAGCAAATCTTCACAATAATGAGAGAATGAATTGTCTCCTACAAACACCCCTCCCCTTTTGCTCCTCTTTATTCCCTGTGGGAAGGGACATTCAGCATCCACTTGTGCCTTTCCTTCCGAGCCAACCCCTGCTCCTTAGCTGTTCCCTTCAGCTCTGTGCATACGCGCATCTGGAACAGGCTCCAGCTGTTGTTCTTCCCCACTGATCTCCAACTCCGAAGGCAGCTGATAACTGTCTCTGATGCAGAGCACCCATCAGAGCCTCCCCCCAGCTCCAGGACTGGCCCAAGATACTCCCCAACCTCGGAGTCTGCCGCCAGCTCTGCTGGCAGCTGTTGGGTGTGGTTTCAGGTGCTGCCTGCGTCCCACAGAGGGGGCTTGGCTTGTTTGGAGCGCCTGGTGTCTGGCATGCTACAGCTCGGTGGAGGTCCACGGCCCAGGCATCGTAGACCCCCGCCTTCGACTCTTGTCCTCGCAAGCAAATTCCCCCCACCCTCCAGCTCTTCTGAACACCGTTGTCTTTTTCCTCTCAGGGTCGTCCAGTAGCCGTCACCCCAACCAGGTGACCCCGAAGAAAAGCGGCATGAAGAACGGCCAGATGAAGAACAAGGACGACGAGTGCTTTGGGGACGACATCGAAGAGATCCCAGATACCGATTTTGACTTTGAGGGCAACCTGGCCCTCTTTGACAAGGCCGCCGTCTTTGAGGAGATCGAGACCCACGAGAGGAAGGGTGGGACACGCTCCCGGGGCACGCCGAACGACAAGGCGGCCGCCCGTTACCGCCACGACGAGAACATCTTGGAATCGGAGCCCATCGTCTACAGAAGAATCACCGTCCCCCAGGCGAGCAAAGAGTTCTGCACCGGTACGTTGGGATGTTCACCATCCCGGGCAGCCCTTGGTTTAGTCACCGTTCCAAGTCAAAATGGCACTGAATTTTTTTTTTTTTAATTTACAACCGATTTTTCCACGATTACTGCTGTCACTTGATTGAAATTCAGGCACTTGGCAACCGGTTCATATTTATGACGGCCGCAGGGTCCCCTTTTGTGACCACCTGACAAGCAGAGCCCACGGAGAACCCAGATTTCCCTTAACTGCCATCCGTGTCTGTCTCACTTAGCAATATAAATTTTTGGCTAGACTGAAGTTGTTAAGTCGAGGGCTTTCTGTAAACCTTGGATCGGTGCTTTGAAGTTCTAATACCAATGTGGCTACTCTCAATCTCTTTTAGATCAGGGCTCTGCAACCTTGGCCACTTTAAGACTTGTGGACTTCAACTCCCAGAATTCTGGGAGTTGAAGTCC
>JAEANM010025522.1:0-10924 GCA_017656035.1 Myanophis thanlyinensis | reverse complement strand
CTGCTGTGAACCGCCCCGAGTCCTTAGGGAGAGGGGGCGGTATATAAATTTAATAAATGAAAATGAAATGAAATGAATGAAATATATATTGGCAAACACATAGGCTCCACTGAACAGAGGAAAATATCTAACTGGATTGGACTTTGACAAGCTTTTTTATATATTTTTCTTTTCCTGAGCAAGATTAAAAGAATTATTTTTCAGGGTTTTTTTTCTTCCTGGTTAAATTTTTTTCCTGTTGTTTAATTTTATTAGTTGCTACTCATTGTCCATCTCCTAAACAATAGGCAGACAACTTGCCACCCATGCTGACATGTCATCCTTAAGACTCCTTTTGGCAACACTCAGTCCTGCGTGATCATGATTACTGAATATCAAGAGTTTCCCATCATTTTGAGTTGGGAAGCACATGTAAACTAGGGAAAATCTAAAATAAGCATATCATATATTAAAAACAAATAATCTCCCCCAATTCCTTCCTATACACCTATATCCAGTGTCACACATTTTGAGAGCCTTAGTTCCCTCTGAAATCTTAAATTTGGCCTTTGGGTTAATTTATAAATTATACTGATTTAATTTATAAATTGGTTTAATCTATACATTAGTTTAACTTATTTATAAATTATACTGAATATGTTCTATTTAGCAGCATATTGCTTCCACTTGTAGAAGTCTCCAGATCAGGGGTGTCAAACTCATGGCCCATGGGCTGGATTTGACCCAGGGGGTGCTTAGATCTGATCCATAGGGCCAACCTGGAAACAGTGAAGGACCAGCCCATGGTGCCTCTGCCAACAAAAATGGAGTTTGGGAGAGCCATGCGCAGCCCTCCTGAGCTCTATTTTCACTGACAGAGGATTGCAGGAGGCTGTTGTAGCTGAAAATGGAGCTCAGGAGCCTGTTTTCATTGGCAGAGCACTCAGGCTACCACAGGCACCCAGAACACGAGTGACAGCAAGCTGGCCATGTCCACCCCAGCCCTCCGAGATCAAATACAACCCTGATGCAGCCCTCAATGTCTGATAATCTGAATCCAGTAAATTACTCAGAGGCAACCACATAAGAGTTTTCAAATGCACAGTTTTTTCCATGGGAGGAGGAAAGTTAAAAGGGGTGGGTGGATCAGAAGGTAGCAAGGAGAGTGAAGATTGGAGAGAGGAATATGAGGAAGATAGTTAGCAAACCATGATGGTATTAGTCTGTTAAAGAGATGTGAATTCCAGGATGAAATTCAAGATTATTGAAGAGGAACTAACAAAGGGGTTAGTTATACAAGGGGCAAGCTACAAAGAATCATCTACCACTGCAGATCTCTATAAGGAGAAGAGCCTTGATGTTGGAAAGGAAACCCAATTTTGTTACTCATGAGAGATTGCCATATAACTTTAACTAAAACCACTTTTTTAACTCTTTGGGAATTTAGTAACAACTACACTTTACCATATGCAGAATGTTATTTTACCAGAAGTAATATAATTGTAAGTAAAGAATTAGTTAATTGCCAAACTGTAGAGCAGTTAAGTGATAATATAATTTATTACATTCCAACTCTGACCGAGGATGGAGGGGAAAGAAATTGGCATTTGTATCCATTAGCTAAGTTCTATTTGTTTAAGTTAATGTAAAAGGACATTTGCTTTTCAAGAATAAATGAAAAAAGGAGTGATTCATTAGAAAGACTTGGATGCTGTATTTTATTTGATTACTTTTGAGTACTGGGGCACTGCTGTCCTGGGTGCTGCAGTCTGAAAATGACATTGACAGGCTGAAAGAGTTCAGAAGAGAGTTACCAATATGCTAATGTACTAGAAAGTAAGTCCTGCAAGGATTTACAGCTTCTGTCTATGATTAGCAAGTATTCAAAAAGCTGAACTGTCTTCTAAAGAAAGCAGTGAACTTGTTCTCCACTGCTCTGAAGGGCAGGACCAGGATTAATGATGTAAAACTACAAGGAAATAGAGTTAGTGTTTTTCAACTTTGTTTTTTAACCTTGGCAACTTTAAGAAGTGTGGACTTCAACTCCCAGAATTCCCAAGTCAGCACTTCTACAGTTCTTAAAGATGCCAAGATTGAGAAACACAGGGTGGGTTAGATATCAGGAAGAATTTCCTCACAATGGATGTCTATGAAGGAATGTTATGAAGTGCTACCAACAATCTTCAAACAGAAGCTGCTTGGCTATCAGCCTAACATCCTTTATTAGATCCTGAATTGAGCAAGATGTTATACTAGGTGGCCTTTGAAGTTTCTTTCAACTCTACTTGATTCTAACCCTTGGAACTAACCAATTATGGATGTGGAGAAGAGAAGATATAATTTCTTGCCCAAGTGCTTTATTCCAAGTGCTTGGAATAAGCAGATGCCCATCATCTGACAAAAGTTAAAAACAATTAAAAAATAAAATAAATAATTAAAAAACTCAAAGTGCAATTTGATGGATCTCTAGGTCTTTTTCTGCTACCTTTCTATTAATATAAAGGGAGCTGTCCCCATTATTGCGGTTATGAAATTATCCTGGCAGGGGAGACTGCCATTTCTTCAAATGATACTACATACAACATATTCCAAATCCCAGATAGAAACTTCTGGTATTTTAATGTATTTTCTAAAAAAGAGAAGTCAGTTAGAAATACAAGTTACAAATACAATACAATAACATCGTAATTCCTTTTACCCATCAAATCAGCTGTATATTTATTTTGCATTTGTGCCATTTAAGAATGATGCATCTGAAAGTCATATTGAAGTTATCTAATTTTAAAACATTAAATATTTTCTCCTTAACAAATATTTATTTTAAATATGGAAATAAAGATGCTAATGTTACTATATTTTGCTTATCAATCAAATGGCTACTTTCTGTAATTGAATATATTACTAATGTGTTGTAATAGTTTAAGCACCTCCAACATATGAATGGGGATGAAGAAATCTCAATGTGACTGTTTTCCCTTCCAATATAACAGAGAATAGATGTCTTCACAAAGGAGGACTTTGTATGTACAAGGAAGCAGAGATTGTGGACATTGCATCAGCACATGACTCAGTTTCCTATCAATAATTTGATAAAGCTAGTATTAACAAAAGTAGCAATTTTATCTATAGATGAAAACTTCAATCTCAGTTCAAGTGTAGCACTAATCATGCCAATTTAAAATCTAGATACTGGAGTATATCTGTGCTGATAGATATCCTTCAAAAGAACAGCATGGCTTATCTATTACTTTCACATTTCAAATTTTCTATAGCTGGTGAAAGGAGCTGGAACAAAATAAAGTCCAATTAAAGATTAAATGAAAGGAAAGTCAGGGACAGATATGTGTCTTATAGAAAAACTAAAATAATATTACTTTAAACATGCAGAGGTCCCTGCTTAAATACTTCAGGGAAATAGGAAAAACAATGTCCCAAAATTAAAAGTCAGAGGAGTGTCTAACCATCAGTATGGTGTTTTTCTTCTGCCCAAATATATACAATCTGCTAGGCAGCTAATGCAATGTTGCTTATGAAATAAGGTGTGGTTAAAACTTATTCAGAACAGCCAACTTTTCTATACAATAATGCTTAGCAATGCAAGCCAGTGAAAAGGAAATAGAAGCAAATATTCTAGGATTAGATTTTATATTCTTTTATATTCTCTTATAAAAGAGAAAATTCTGATTAATAAGAGGAAATATATCAGATTCTATTATTTGAACATATTTTCCATATAAGTAAGTCTTATACAATTAAACATAAATTCAGATATAAACAATTTTCCCATCCTTTTCCTTTCCTATCTCTCCCCCCAATCCAAAATAAATTGGGTTTCAAAGCTTGGGAATTGTACTTCCCCATAAACTCATTTGACCTCAGTTCTCTGGATGACATCCATAAAGTCACTTTATAAAAATGTGCTGCTTGCATGGTACAATAAATTGAATAAAGAGCTCAGGAGGATGGGATCAATGAAAGTGATAAAGCAAGATTGATCAGCTGAATGGGAAGCCTATTAGAGATTGTTGAGAAAGATGAGTGCATTCCATTTGTCTCATCCTCTAAAATTTAAATTACACATTACAAAGGGACAATATTCTAGTTATGCCACAAAAGAGCTTTGATAACTGCTGTCAACCCCACACATCTTGTCATAGAATCTGTGTTTGTATTAGAAAAGTAAATAAACAAGGGAGAACTGCAAAGATAAATAAATAGGATAGTTGAATACACCGCTAGTAAAATAACAATGCAAAATCCCTAAGAATAGAGATTATCTCTTTAAATTTAGATACAATCATTACAACATTTTGTGGTGTGGTTTTTTTTGTTTTTGCTTTTTACATTTTGTGTTTTTCTTAAATATCTAGAGCTCTCCATCTGTTGCTCAACTCCCAGCAGCTTATACCTATAGTACCTTCCTTGTTGTACAGCATGCTGGCAGTTGTAGTTCAGTAACAGCTAAAGGACCACATAATACTTCAACTGGCAGATTGTTAAATAAAATATAATTTACCAACAATTTCATGAATCATATTCTGGTTAAAGTTGTATCACATTAAACGTTTATGCCATAGTTCTGCCTTATGACAGAGTTACTGTGAGAAAATTCCCACCTAACAAACTGTGTAACAAGTGAAATTGTCATCATTGTGCTGAGTATAATAATATTAAGGATAAATTACAATTCATAAACAAAATCATTTTCAGATTATAGTCCTAATTATATTTTAATCTCTGTAGTGGAGAGTTGTAACAAGCCTAAATTGTTACAAGCATAATGGCATTCACTAGAAAGTAATCCCAATGCACCAGGAAGTAGAGGATATTTTTATCCGCAGGAGTTTTCCAAAAACTTGAATCAGAAATTTATTTAGAAAAAGTTCTTAAACAAATACATTTGCAAATAGTATCTTAATAGCCACCATCTCCATTATTTGAACTAGATTTTTTGACGTGAAAAAATAGTCTATTTTATATGTCTATGGAGATTCTCAATCATCCAGGTCATGGTTGTCCCAAAGGTGCTTTTTCAGGCAGCAACTGGACTTTCTGGTTTTTCCTTTGAAGACATTTCACTTCTCATCCAAGAAGCTTCTTCAGCTTTGTTTCTGAAACTGAAGAATCTTCTTGGATGAGAAGCAAAGAAAGTCTTCAAAGAAAAACCAGAAAGTCCAGTTGCATTTTGAAAAAGTACCTTTGGGACAGTTTATTTTATAAGTTTATAAATGTTACATTCATTCAAAGTATCTGACATTTTGTTGGGTGGAGAACAATTATTTTACTGGAATGTTGGAAATAATGATGGGCAGTAGATAATAAAATAAAACATAATAAAATTGCAAATCTTGCCAGAGAAAGAATGTTCTCCAGTCCATTTCTTTGGTTTGGCTACATATATGAGCCCTGGCATCAGTTGGCTATTGTTATTAAATACCACGAAGCAATTTTTAGCTATATAATTTTCAAAGCCACTTATTTGTACAAGTATCCACACTGGAGAAAATGAACATTATTAAAGTAGAGAGACTCTCAAGATGAGATGGGTACTGATTTTCGCCAAGGACAACTCTGATGATGCTTCCTGATTATACACAAATGCCAAGGAAACATATTCCTCTTAAATCTGTTTTTTTCTATTTTTGTGTACCTCTTTTTCCTCTCCTTTCATTCAATTGAAAGGTAGGGGGGAAACAATAAAAGACTTTCAGATCCACGTGTGTGTGCAATTGAGTTTCCACTGACATTGGCGATTTTGAAAAGTCTTTGATACATTCTCAAGGAAGGGCAAGCTATCATAATGCAAGTTTAACCTCTGTGTCTAATTGACCTACCACATTTATAGCTAATCCTGAATGAAATAGGCAGTATGCAAGCCAAGGATGCTAAACTAATTCAGTTCGAAATAAGACAGAGTACTTGTTGACAAACTGGATTTAGATGGAAAGACAAAACATAGTTAAAGTAGTAGTCGAGGATATCAGGAGACAAAGATAGCACAGCATTCAAGGTAAAATCATTGCCAAAATTAAGCAGAGATCCAGATTTCAAGGATAAAATACAACATGAGAAGAGCCTCTAATGGACATTTGTTTCAGCATCTAATTACAGTTGTGTAAAGACAGAAATCCATATGGTCTTAGTCTCCAGTCAAGCTTCTCAGTCCTAATTTCTAAACTTGGTGCTTTAAGATCATGTACTATGGTGATTTACAGTCTCACTTATGCTACCTATTTGCTCCATGCAGATATGTACTCTTTCTTCCTATCTTTTGGTTCTCTCTTCAAATCCAGAGGTTCCTCCATGGCCTAAGAGTTCTGGAATCCAATACATAATCAGAGTCTGAAATGCTAAAGTACAAAGGGCAACATTATTTTAAAGAATATGGAATAATTATTGTGATACTCTTAAGTATCAGCTTCCCTAAAGGTCAACCCAAAGGTTCTTTTTTTCAAGAGGCAACTGAACTTTCTGGTTTTTCTTTGAAGACATTTTGCTTCTCATCCAATTGGATGAGAAGTGAAACATCTTCAAAGAAAAAACCAGTTGTCTCTTGAAAAAAGAACCTTTGAGATGACCTGGATGGCTGGATGGCTGAGAATCTCCATAGACATTTTCCTAAAAGTCCTTTTTGGTTTCTCCTCCTCATTCAAGGAGGAACTGGCCTTCAGAATGCTGCAATATGAACTAGATTATATGGATTATATTTTTTAATATGCAAACATTGAACACATTCTCTATGTTTGGGTGTTCTGTGCACTGAAACTCCTGAAAGTTTTCCTCACTATTCACTTGCATGGAGACAGTCTATGGAAAGAAGAATCTAATTTTTTTCTTCATAAGGAGAGTGACACAGATGGCAACCCAGCCACTCTTTCACACTTCCCTTGAAACCAGATAAAATCTCATCTGGAATTAGTATTTCTATATGTGTATGTATTGATATATGGTGGCAATGGATACATCATCAATAATTCTATATAATCCTTATTGAGTAACAGAGATTAGAGGTTAGTGATTATCAATAGAAAACAAAGAAGATGGTTTTCCTTTCAGGCAATCAAACTTGCACCACATTCAAATTTGTAATATTGCACTACCCAATTTCAATAAAGGAAACAATAACCTTCCTATAGAATTGATTTTCTGATCTGAATTATTTTGGGAGCTAACAGAATATGAGGTCAGTCACATGGTTGAAGATTTGTCACTAAAACAAGTCATTTTCTGGCTTGTTGAATAACTTGCATTACAAAATATCATTGACTATTCTGTCAAACCTCTATTTTTCTCTAGATATACTTTTTTTTTGAGGAAGTCCAAAATAATGCCAAGTGATTATCCTATATGAGCTTTTCCTATAAAGAAGAATAACAGAATAAAAGAAAGGCCATGCATTAAAAAAAACCTTTTGTTCCTGTAAAAGGCTCTTAGTGATAAAAGAAGCCAAGCTTGTTAACATTCTAAAGAAAATCCAGTATCCCAAATGAAGATAGTTGGATACATTATGCTGTGGTATATTATATTCATTACTGCATTTATACCCTGTCTTTCTATTTATTTCAACAGTCAAGTAAGCTTATAATAATTAAATAAAAAGGAAAGTATTTTACAAAATTAATTCAATTAAATAAAAATCAGTTATTATAATAATTAAGATAAAAGAGATTGACTTTTACTACAATAGGAGCCAAATATAACTTAGGAAGAATTCCACAGACCAGGAGCCATACAAGGCAAGACTGTTATGCCTATGTTCACAGTGGTGGGCTGCACATACTTTAACAACTGGTTCTGAAAGCACACGGCTTCCAAACTACAGCACTTTCATAGAAATCAACTTACTTTCTAAGGCAGCCCTGATGAATAGGAACTGTGGAGGTGAGGAAAAAGCTGTGTGACATGATTCAGCTGAGCAAGAAATAAGTGGATATAGGATAGGGCAGGTGCAGGTATGCAGGCCAGCTGATCATTGGAACTACCTGTTCGATACAACCAGTCCGAACAGGCAGCAGCCCACCACTGCAAGTCTAATAGACAAACTTCTGATATCCAGAGCATTATCAATGGGCCTTTCCTACTCTAAGTAACTGGAGAGGTTCCTAGCCGTGTCAAATTCAGTTCTGATCACTTTATCAAAACATTACACATCCTTGCTATCACAACAGAAATGCTTCAGTGCCTTCTTGGTAAGAATTCTTGGCACAAACCAAAGTTGAAGACATGCCATGGGAAATATTACATTTCTATTTGTTTATATATTATAACAATTGTGCTCCAAAACTGATCTCTGAATGAGATTATAAAGAACTCCAAAAGATTAGTTGGAGGAAGGCATAGCATAATCTTTACAACCAGATTTTTGAAGTAGTTTAAGTTTAGGTGTTTATTTTTTTTACTAAACTTCAGTTGAAGTTCACTAATTGTTTAATTGCAAGTTCATTGAAGCTGGTTATTTTAATAGAAATTGTGGAATGGTTTCATTGACTCAAGCATTACAATGTTTAATAGAGGAAAACAGAATTCACATATAGGCAAGAAAACTCAAGAAAGGTACCATACTAGAAAACTATTAGTAATGAAAAGTTAATCTATTCACAGTGGTGAATCTATTCATAAAGCCATCTATACACACATGCATACACAATGCAAGACCAATTTCTTTGTTTATCATGAGTTTTTGTACAGTTCCCAACAGTCACTTTTCTCCTCTTCTTTCACACTTAAACATAAGGGTAGAAAGAGTCAACCCAAAGCAACATTTAATAATGAAACAATTACGGTACATAAACATCATATTGGTTGCAAATTCTTAATATCTACATTTTAGAAATAAGGTGCAACATTTAAAATGTTAATACTGCCAGAAAATTGTCAGGATGGAGTGTCAAAACTCCACCTCCCACTCCAGCAATAAACCTCTTTGCAATTTGAGAAGAACCAAGGTAATATGTCAGTAGCAGAAGAGATTTATATGACTAAAAAATCTCTAAACTTTATAAAACATTGTTCAAATATTTATATATTATTTACCTTTGCTTTTACTTACTTATTTCATTGTTTTAGCTGGAGTACCTATTCACAAGGCTGTAAAACATATATTAAACTGAAAAAAAAAATACTCCAGATACAGTAGAGACAGCAACAATCAATCATTCTTGCTTAATTGCTATGGAGAGATATTTGGGGGAAAGAAGGTTGTAGTCAGGGAGAGACGTTTTAGCTGTCCTTTGTAGTGTTACACTTGAAAAGTCTTATTTTCTGAAGAAAAGGAGACCTTCAATAAAGCTGTCAATGAAAGGCTTTTCCCTCCTAGAGTCTTAGCATAGTACAATGGGCAGTGTGTGATGGGAAATACAAGGGAAGAAAGGGGAGAGGAGGGGAGAGAAGAAAGAAAACAAGAAAAGAAGAAAACACTGAAAAAGAAAGATGTGGGGAAATAATACAATGGACAAATGTATTAGATAAGAAATCAAAGGGCAAATTTCAAATACAGCCAGTAGAATAATCTGCTGTTGTGTATTCCTTAATATAGGAAATTTCTGAAGTATGCCAGACTGGATTTACACTATTTCTTCTCATTATGTGAGGAATACTGTCCAGATTCCCAAGAGGGTGGGATGTTCTCCAGAAGAACAAGACAGAACAACTTGGTTCAGATAGCTTGCCTGCAAGAAAGAGGGTCAAAATGATTCTTCCCTAACAGTTCTCAGAATATATGTTTTATCCCCCTATTTCATCTTATATGATGGGTCATATTTAATGTAAGGCAATACAATGAAAACAAATGTAGCATGATACAAAAATTAAAGTTTACATTATAAACAGTCCGTATGGCCCCTATAATTAGTTATGTAGAGTTAATGTATCTGTTCCATAGCATAAAAATTGACATTCTAGATTTTTCAATATTGGAGTCTGAAAGGAGAAGACAAAAAAGCTAAGATTTATCTAACCTGCTGCAGAAATACATTAAAACAGGAATAATAAAAAGTAAAGAAATATTTCAACACATGATCTGCCGTTCTGACTCTCACCACTTGAATAAGAAGGAGAGATATAGCCTAAATTAGGAGTGTTTAACCTTGGCAACTTTAAGACTAGTAGACTTCAACTCCCAGAATTCCCCATCCTCTGGCCTAGGGGATGTTTGCATGTCCCCACTCAATTACAGCAGGAGACAAAGCATCAAAGAAGCATGAAATAAAAGCTCTGATGCTTGGAAACAAGATTAGAGAAAACAATTTTTTATGGTGGTTCTCAGTCATCATCTAGCATGGAAACAAAGTTCTTCACTTTTCTAGATTTTACTTTTTTTTTTTTCTTTCTCTTTGGCTTTAACCATTTTAAAGGAAATAAGAGCATTTCCACAATGCCTAAAAATCATCCATCAGGTATTAAAGTTGTCAGCCAACATGAAAGGTCCATCAGATGAGCCAAAACTTGATTGTATAAAACTAGGCTTAAGTTTCTTATTAGACTTTTCCCAATTCTATCCAGACTGTAACATTAAGAACACATTTGGGCATTCCAAAAAGAAATGTGAATTGTATTGTCTCCAAAGGATGAATTTTTTTTGCACATATGATTGTGATCTATGAAGCTGGATATGAAAGAACAGGCTGCTTGGACAAAACTGCAGGCATCTGTGTTGTTTTCTTTCTTTCCCATATGAGCATTTCCCCTAGCATTAGCATAGCAAAGTTGTCAGGAAAACTGCAACTAAGCTAAGGAGACCTCTGCAGGCCTTGTAAATTCACAATAAATTATCAAAATAATAAAAATCAAATATAAATATTAAACATAAATGGGCATGGTGTTAAACAGGCATAGGCATATACAGATAGTTCTTGACATACAGCCACAATTGGGAGTGGATGGCATATTCTTTTTCTGCAAATCATGGAACAACCAGAAGAAGAAGAAGGAGAAGGAGAAGGAGAAG
>JAEANM010025521.1:0-10924 GCA_017656035.1 Myanophis thanlyinensis | reverse complement strand
AATTAAAAAAAAGAAGCCCCCTGGGGAAGAAAGAGATAAAGTCCCTGAAATGAGTCCAAAGGAATCTTATATCCCAAGGAAGGTGTCATTAGGGCTTCTAAAAAAGCAAAGGTCACATTCAGAAATCAGACAGATAACAGTGTCCCAATATTTGAAAGGCTGCCACAAAGAAGAGGAGACCAGTTTATTTTCCAAAGCACCAGAGAGCAGGACAAGAAACAATAGATGGAACCTAATCAAGGAGAGAAGCAATCTAGAATTAAGGAGAAACTTCCTAACCTAATTGAGGTCAATTAACCAGTGGAACTGTTTGCCTTCAGAAGTTGTGGGTGCTTTATCAATGGAGGTTTTTAAGAAGAGACTGGACAGCCACTTATCTGGGGTGGTATAAGGTTTCCTGCTTGAGCAGAGGGCTGGGCTAGAAGTTCCTTCGAATCTAGCTCTATTCTGATGAGTTGAGGCTTTGGAATACAATCAAGTCCTTGACTCTAAAATATTAACAGTCTTTTCCAGGCTTTATATCAAGTTGAGGCTAGCTGTTCTAGAAGATCTGGGGGATGATAGTGGTTATGGGGAGAGAGAGGAATCAATGAAGGCAAAGGAGAAATATGATTAATAATACTTATTCCTCTATTATTTGTATAGCCTGTCTTTCCAAGATTGCCAAAGACAAGAACACACACAAAGCATAAATCAAGGGCCAATACATCAAATTTAAAGATAAAAAGCATGGAAAAAGTAAAAAGAAAATATGGTCATGAAAAATACAGGCAAGAGTATTAAAATGTAAACAACAGTCAGAGTATAAACAAATAATATGATAAGTTCCAGCCTATTGACTCAGAAGTATATTAGAGCAACCATCAATGATTGAACAAGGCAAAGCTCTAAAGAGAGATTTTGACAATTCAAAGTGTCAGCCATGGAAAAGGCCTTTCATATACAATTAACCGGCCCTTTTAATTGTGCTAGTAAATGAACTGGAAGTTCCCAAAGTATGTTAACAAAGAGCATGATCCCAGTAGCTTCAGGTATCCGTCTTGTTGATATATTTTGTAGCTCCTAAAGTTACTGGTGGTTAGATAATGTCATTGATGCAATAGACATGAGTTTTGGCAGACTCCAGGAGATAGCGGAGGACAGGGGGCCCCTGCTGTGCTATGGTCCATGGGGTCATGAAAAGTTGACATGACTTAGTAACTGAACAACAGCAAAGTTATTGGACACTATTTAGAAACAAAGAAAAAGCAGCTGTCTTATCAAAGTATAACTAAAATGTGAAATACTAATGATACTTTTTCCACCATTCTATTATTTCAAAAATCTATATTTCTCAGAACAGGAAACAGCATGACAGTTATTTCATAAATCAGGTCCATTCATGATGAAGCAAACAGAAGGCTTGGGTTAACTGAGCCTAGATCTATTGCTTCTACTAATGGAATTTTAGCAGAAAAGGAAGGTGTTGATCTGTAAACTTCTCCCCACATATGTGCCCTGTGAGCTGCCCAATTCTCCAAAGCAGTTTGAAGAGCACAAAAAGTTACACACAAAAATCATCAGTTATTTTCATTGATGGGAAAATTCCATTGGAATGGAATAAAATCTTCCTGCCCAAATCCATCATGTTCATTGAGAAATCTTCCAGAGTAGATATGAATGGGTGTTAATATACATAGGTAGATACAGTATATGGGGGGAGTAGAGCAGAAAAGAAATTTCATCAATGAAAAATCAATTATATTAGTTTTATCAGAACTAATGCTTTATTTTGATGCAGGTGTATTTGAATGAAATAGATAATTGGCTTCATTGGCAAAGGTATCTTTGGATAAGTTGTCCTTAATTAAATATTTTGAATTGATTACAGGGCCTTAAACACTTCTTGTTAATAAGAGTTTTTGAAGCATCCATTCACATTCCTCTGGACAAAATTTATATTAGGAAACACCAGATAGTTTTCAAGTGTTCAGCAACCACTTCTCACAATATATGAATATGATATCTGAAGCCCATTAATGAGTAGTTTAATTTGCTTCTAATTTGTCCAAAAATAAGTGAATTGGAGTGTTAGTTGTAAAATGGCAGAGAAAGCAATTCCCTTCTAATATTTTAGACCATTTACTGTAAGTTCTACCATAACCCCACATATATTTCTGGCCAATTTGCTATTTCTGTACTAATTATACTCAACCCGGCACATATGCCTTTGCTAAAAAGTTGTTGACAATGTCACAAGAGTTGTACTCAGAAGCGTTTGGAAAAAGAAAAGAGACATGCTTTTTTTCTCTATTTTTGTAGGTTAACCTTGCACCTTGCTCAATTCTTTTTTTACAGAAATTTGGAAAGGACCCCTAGAGCCCTATTCATTTAGATCTTCTGAGGCAGGCTCTGACAAAATGGTAACAATGATAACTGATGGTGTTGACATGATGTATGCTGAAAATTGCACTAAGTTTGGTACATTTCTTTCTTCAAATCAAATTTACTTTTCACCCTATTTTATTAATACAAAATGTGAACTTAGCCAACTGTGTTATATTCACTAAAACATAGCTATGATAGATCAACTAATGGATAAACTGTGCAGTCCTCGGAGTTTTTTGTTTGCTTGCAGATTACCCAGCTAGCTACCATAATCAGTGCCTGATGATGTTACCTAGTTTGGCAGATCAAATGATGTTGTATAGTTGTACAATGAAGCATCTGCAAGCAAACAATCAAATTCAGAGTGCACCAAGGATTGCACAGCTCAATGCTGGGCTACATGGTTCTCTCCTATTGGATTGGATAAACCCCATAATAGCATGATCTAATATATCTTATGGTCAGGAAGTTAACCCTTAAAGTCAAAAATGTATAGAAAGAACTCACTTAGGATAGTCAATGTAATATTTAGGAATTTTTCACAAATTCATTTTCAATACAATGTTTTGGGGTGAACAAATGAAGTGTTTAAATTATTCCTTTGCTGTTCTTTGTCCTAAAATATCAAATATTCCAAAAGTTAAGTTACTGGGCAGAAAGATATCAGAATGTGAGTCTTATGCTTTTATATTTAATTCCCTGGTAAACTACAAAGTCATGAACTTCCATTGCTGCTGTAGTTTTACTGATTGTTACTCTCCATGAATCTATTAATATGTTATTATGTTTGGAGAGCTAGAAACCTAAAGTATACCATACTACATTGGAACAGTATTATGGACACATAGTGTAAAGATTCTGCAGATTAGAAGTGAGCCATTCTAGTTTCAAAATACTCCAACCATGCCAAATTTATACTTGATTAAATGTGAGGGGGGAAATATGAGTTGGTTATACACTGTATATAACTGGAACAATTTTGAAGACATTTCAATAAAATCTGTAAGGGGGATGATAAGGAAATATTGCATGCTGTTTTTATTTTCTCTATAAACAATATACATTTTATCATTTCTGTGATAATTTCAAAACTTAAATAAATACTATACTACTGTATACAAGACTATATTAAATAATATTGTGATAGGTTACATATTGTAATAGCTGTGTTAGCTGTTAATGACAGAAAAGCTTTGAAAAATATTTCCCCTGTCTAAACATGGGAAATGAAGACAGAAACTTAGCAGTAAATTGATTAGAATATATGAGTTAATATGCTTCATAGGTTTCTGTGAAACTAAAAATGATATCAAAAGCTTCAAATTTGGTAAGTCAGAAGTTACCGGTACCTAGTGTACAAAATATCTCAATAAAAGATTATTAGTATTATGTTCTTTCGCTCTCTTTCGTCTATGTATTTATTGTTAAAATATTGCAATACAAAGAATATAGGAAAAAGCAAATATTGAAATACAAATAAAGGGGGAAAGAGGGAAGAGGCTGATTTTAAAAAAAAAAACACTACTGCATATACTGCAATGGCAAAATTGACTGCACAGAATCACTCCTAATTCCTCTAAAGCAGAGTTTTCAAACTTGGCAACTTTGAGACATTAAAGCATGAGGGCTGGGGAATTCTGGGAGTTGAAGTCTACATATCTTAAAGTTGCCAAGTTGGAAAGACACAGGTGTAAAGAATTTTGAAGCTGACTGCCTGGTCATCTTTCAAATGTGCAATCAGCAAGGTAGGCTTCTACCTGTTCGTTTCCAAACAATTAAAAAAATAAATGAAGACTTGTCACATACACCTTTAGGAGCTGGGAACTTCCTGCTTGATCTTCGTCAAAAAGCAGAAAAGTGACTTGTGCACAAAATGCTACGGGAGCTGAAGCCAAGATGGCAGAACAAGGCATGGAAAAGCATTTGGAAAAATGCTCACAATCTCTGCAGATTTATACTAATAATACCTATCACTCTTTTATAGCCAGATTGACTGTTTGAAAAAAGAGGCCAAAAGACACAGAAATAAGTGCAAAACAGCCAAAGTCACTCATGTAGCTGCAGTTGCTAAGATAAAAAACATAAAACCCTTTTATTTTATACTCCTTCCTATTTCCTTCAAAAGGGAATCTCTTTCACTATATTCTAATAGTTTTCCTATAAGTAGTAAATAAAAAAGGTACTGGGGAATGAACCAAAGAGGAAAATGGCCAAATATACATTCTTGCCACCCATAAACTTTCAAAAACTCATGATGGTTGGCAAAGGAAAATTTGGGACTTAAACACATTTCCAAGACAATACAGGCAAGAAATGGCAGACTGAAGGTAGTTCTTCATAATTCCTGAGAAATAATTCCTCAGAAATAATTCCTCAGAAAGAAATAATCATTTAGCTCAACCATGGTACCTTTGAAAGATTGTTGTGTTCATGTTTCCTTTTTCTAATCACTTTTTGAAGTGACTTGTTTTCTGATTTCAGTTACCTGTTTAAAAGCCAATGATGTCAATTTCATTTTAAAAGTTTAATAATACATGTGTTTTTGGACTATGCAGTAAAAAAACTAGTTAGTATATGGACTTTGGAAAGTTAGCAACAAATTAACCAAGGGAGATATGGAATTATAGTTTTAAATTATTTAGAAGCTATTTTCTCATGGAAAAATTGAGGTGACTTTTATTTTGTTTTGTTTCATAATAAGGAGATACTGGGGATTGGATACTAAAGCCAAATGATAATGAAGCAGAAATCCTTAGTGCAAATTTTTGAATACTTCTCATTCATTTTGGACAGAATGAATCAAATTCTTCTAATAAAGTTGTAAAATAAGAATAAGCTCTTATGGATGTCTATGAAATTAATTTGAAGGGGGATTTAAATGCAGTACAAATCAAACTACTAAATAACTTACTCCCTAAAGGAGATGAACAGATATTAAACCAGGAACCTGGTTTGGATAAGTCTTTTTTTCATGGATATACAAAACAGCTCTGCTAAACTTGGAAAGACATTTTCAGAAGTAACAAACCAAATGATAAACTTTGCTTATTGATATAAAATAACTGTTAAAGTCTTGCCTGAAGGATTTTTGGTTTGAAACACAGATAATTAGCAAATTACCTCTGTGAGGTTTTTTTTGAAGGGGTTAAATAATATTTTTAAAATCTGAGGGTGAGTGTGTGTAAGTTTAGCTTGTTTGATCAAGGTTAAAAGAGGAAAATAGTGTATCTGATTGCCCTTGCTGAATTTTTGCCAACAAAGATTGATTTGAGGAGAATAAAGTTTATGTTTTATTCAGAGATAGTGATAAGCTACTAAAATTATTTTTACCTGTTGGGATAAAGGGGGAAGTCACTTCTTTTTTCTTTGCTTTTTCACACATACACCTTTTTGCTTGTATTTTTCCTTTTGTATTATTTTAATTTGTATTGCCTTTTATTCTTTTTATTTAACCTTATCAATACAATTATTTGGGAAATAAAGCACAAAGAGATGTGTAATCTTTGCAGGCCTATTCTTAGCAACAAATATTCTCCCAGGTATTTTTAAAAGAAGCCTATTTACATGGCTTACTTTAAGAGTGTAAACTTACTTTCATTTACTACAGGAATATTTGGTGAAGCACTGAAGAGAATGGGATATTCCATTAGAATAGACTTTTCTGAAGTTTAGATGTTCGTTCTAGTGACCAGCCTACTTAACTGTTCTATTCTCAACAGAATAATTTTATGAAGCAGAAGATTGACTGGAAGATCTTCACTGAGAATATTTTCATATTCTGGAAGCAAAAATATGCTCTTTGATGGCCTTTCTGCTTTGATTAAGGGTGTGTCCTACTCACCCTCTTTAAAACTATGCTAACGCACACAATAATGTCAGTGGATGATATCCAAGTTTGCTTTGCCCCACCGTTATTCACAAAAGAACAATTCCTTTTAGTCTGAGCAATGCATAATTGTGAAATTAAAAAAAAAAAGATTGCAAGAAAATATAAGTTGGGGGAAGGGGAAGACTTCTTTCCATAGCTCTCAAAACAAATGAAAGGATGGAAGACAAGAGAACTCACCAACGGAAATGACATAGTCGGAGAAAAGTGCAGACCACTGGAATAACAAGCTTGCTGTCAAAACACAGCCAAAAGATCTGAGTTTACTGAGAATTACAGTATTATTATCGGTGACATGGAGGAAAAAAGATAAGAGCAGCTTAACTACTGCCTGTCAGTGTCTGTGCCTAGTTCAGAACCCAGCTTAAATAGCACTCCGCCAGCTGCCTGTGGATACATACCCAGTATTACATGGTAATGCAAAAGTTGCAATGCCAAAAAAACAAAAAATAATTCCCCTCCCTTTCTCTGAACAAAGAGACAAAACTTGAAAGCTTCCATGAGGCAGTCCTGGAGATCACCAGGCACAAAAACAGTTGGCTTGTTGTGGCTGTGATCTGGAGTGCCAGCTTCACTGCCTCATGCCACATAACTCAGATGGGAATTCATGGGAAAGCTCTACCTGTGCGGTCATTAAGCACTGCAGCAGATAATAAAGATGAGATTACACAACTGTGAGCAGGACTTAGAATTATGAGACTTTACATTTAAGTTTTTCATTCCTTTGGGTGTTTCTTTTTCAATTAAACGGCTTCACGGTGCTTTTACAGCCCTCTCTAAACAGTTTACAGAGTCAGCATATTGCCCCCAACAATCTGGATCCTCATTTTACTGACCTTGCAAGGATGGAAGGCTAAGTCAACCTTGAGCCTGGTGAGATAGGAAAGGCTAGGAAGTGAGAAGATGACAGTTACATGTAAAATAAAAAGGAGGTCCATCTATTTCCAGCAAGCATATTGGAATGTCTCGTTCCCTGGTTGGGGGGGGGGGAAATCACTCCTATAAAACTAGAGTAATGTGCTGCCGTGGGTCATAACATTTGTCTTTATAGCCACAATCCTAAACACACTCACTATAGCTTTTCCCAACCTGATGTTCTGCAAGGCATCCCCAATAAAGTAGCTGTGCTAAATTTAGCCTAGAAAATACTTCTAAGGGGAAAGTAGTCAGTGCCGTCACAACTGGATGCCACATTTCTTTGTTCAAATATGTTATTTGTTTAAAAGATTGAGGAGGACATATTCCAAAATTCTAGTTCCAAAATCCACGGATCACTCTAGATTGATGCCACAAGCAGCTTTCTGGATAATTAGTGACACCTTGAATTACTCCCAGAAGTTAAAATTGCAGCCAGTGCAACCTTATTCATTAGGCTCCATCCAAGTGGTCTAAAGGCCAACCTCAAGTGGAGTCCATTGCAGTGCAGAACATGCAATGTGATTGAAGCATGAGTGACCATGAAAAGGAACATATGATTTAGGATACAATTAGTACAGCACCATATCTGTGCAAAGGCCTATCTGAGCACAGCTGTCACTTGCTCCTCAAGCAGGAGCTGTGAGTCACGGAAAACCACCAATGTCTTCCCTAACAAAGTGCAAACTGATTCAAAGCACCATGGTAGAAAAGGCTTTTCCAGCTATCTCCAGAAATATTGGCTAGAGTAGCTGGGAATTCTGAGAACTGCAGTTCCAACTTTGAAGAGGAAGATTGTACTGCTTATTATTCCTTGAAGAACTTTATTTACATGTGGCCTTTCTATTGAAACTAATCTCCCTTTTAAAGTATAATTTTATTGAAAGTTTTAAAAACAAGAGTAAAAATTAACACAAACAATACAAATAAAGAAAAAAATAAAAGTAAAATATAAAAGAGAAAGCAAAAAAGAAAAGGGTAAAAATAAAGAAAAAAGAAAGAAAAAAGATGAAAGAAGTGGAATGTTTATCAATTGTAAATTTACCTCATTATATTTACATCATGAGTAACTTCTTTCTATAATCCACCCTATCTAATTGTCAAAACCATGGATCATAACTCCATTCTCTGTTTTATGCAAAAAGTCCATAAGGGGTTTCCAATCAGCAATAAACGTACAGTAGTTGTTTTCTATAATCAAACAAATCAAATTGGCCCATCATCTTCACCAACCATTCCTCGGTTGTAGATATTGCCAAAATCTTTCCATTTTTACAATCACAATGACAACTGTAATTCTCCCCCCCCCCCCCCCATCTTAATGTACCTTTTTCAAACTTCATTCCATGTGTATGGAGATTCTCAGCCATTCAGGTCATAGTTTTCCCAAAGGTGCTTTTTCAAGAGGCAACTGGACTCCCTTGTTTTTCTTTTTCTTTGAAGACGTTTTACTTCTCATCCAAGAAGCTTCTGCAGCTCTGACTGGATGGTAGGGAATAGAAGGATTTATGATCCTTGCAGACAGCTGGTCATTTACATTCTTTTAGAGAGTTGTTGAGAACTCAACAAGGTTTGAGTTTATTTGTGTCATCAGGATCACCTGAATAGTGCAAATGGGTGTGGAGCCTTCTTGGAACTGCTGAAAGGACTGTATTGTAGAACTGGAGATAGCTGATGTCGTATCCCTCCTGCTCTGTTGAGAGAGGCCTATTCAGTTTTGACATAGAGGGCTATTCAGTTTTGACAATTCCATTGTCTTAATATGGTTATTTAGAAATAACATGCAATTCATATTACTCATGGTGATACCCATCTATTTTCTCAATATTAAAACCCATTTTCTTCCATTCCCTTCCACACCAGGAAATTTTCAAAAGTACTAAGGAAATATACATTTTCATATACATGCAAACATAGACATATACATCTGTATACATTCAAGCATAAACAGGATATCCTTTATACGATGTGGATAGTGACGATAAGAAGAAGTAGAAGAAATCAAACCAGACAGAAAGTTTAAATCTGCAGTCGTTAATGAAATTTTAATTCAGGTTTAATTTTAAGAAAAGCAGCTATTACATTTGTGTAAAACAGCTCCCCAGAAAAGTTTCATCAGTTTTCATCTCACTCAATTTCTGAGAGTCTAAGGGAGGTATAAAACTCAGGAATTTGAGAAAATGACTGGACTGTTGTTTTGTGTTTCTTTGCTTATTTTTGCAAAACAAATTTGGAAAAAAAAACTCATCAGTGTTGATTATCATGAATTTACAACTTTTCCCAAGTCATCACTCTTTCTATATATCAATACCACAATCCCTACACATGGTTTACAGTTTTCAGAATAAGTTTCCAAGAATATATGTTGCAGAATCTTACGTGTACAGAAATAACAATGTTGTGAGAGTGAAATATTCTATGCATACAATGTATGTTGCAGACATGTATAGTTTTTCCAGAGAAATGTAGTTCCCTCAATTATATTGCTCTAGTCAAGTGAATGCTATCAGGGTTACCATGTTTAACCAAACCTTAATCCATTCTCCTACAAATCTCTCTATCTCTATGCCTCTCTATTCACTAGAGATGTGACTATATCCATTACTATAATCAGTTAGCCATGGACCATTGCTTAATTTAATAACAGATTATGTTGGCCAGAATTTAATAGTTATTAGTATCTTAATCTTAGTAACATTAAAGTATTCAATATTGAACTTAATTGTGATGCTGATGAGAGCAGAAGTAATTACAGTGGAATTTTAATAATAAATCATTGCGCTTCTTTCCATTTTTAATAAATGGACAACAATAAACCAAAGGTAATTTTAGAAAACCACACTCTGAAAATGTAACTCATCTAGAGATAAAGACTTTGAATTCAGTGGGCACAGGGAATTATTAAACTCTCTTGTTCTATAAGGCAGGATTGCAATTCTTGTGGTGATTTGAGCAAATGGGGAAGAGTAGACAATGGAAAGGTGAACAATCAGGGAGTATCAGCTCTGCAGACTCCGGACTTCTGGTAAAGCAAAAGTAGAAGATCCCATGGCAGGATGGCATAAGGCCTGAAGGGGGTTTGCACTGTACATCGCTTGTTTTTCAGAGCTGGGAAGGTAACAGAGAGTTAAGCTCACCACTCAATACTTACTGGTAACATTAGTTCACTTGTTTAGCCACTTGCATTGTTAATAATAATATTATTATGTGAGGGAGTGCTCCATAGAAAAAAATAATTTTAGCAGTTTATCACATCACAAAATTTGAAAATCCCTGCAGAAAGTCAATAGAGTACTATAGGGTAGGCATTCGGTCCTTAGCTATATCGTCACATTGTATTGTCCTTGTGACATTCATCTCTCCCTGTTTGCTGGTAACATAATGCCAGGAGAGCATTGTGCCCTTAGATTTGCTACAGGTTGAATTATGACCACAATTGATACTCAAATTTCTGTTGCTAAGCAAAACAGTTGGCAAGTGAATTTTGCCCCATTTATGATCTTTCTTCTCACAGTTGGTAAGTATAAGACTGCAGTTGTTAGGTTAGTAACTTGGTTGTTAAGAGGCTTCCCCATTGACTTCGTTTGTCAGAAGGTTTCAAAAGGTGATCACATTACCCTGGGACACTGCAACCATCATAAATATATGCCAGTTGTCAAATATCCGAATTTTGTTTTTGTTTTTTTAATAATTTTTTTTTATTTTCAAACAAACATACATACATACAAACAAAACATAAAAACATAAAACCATCTT
>JAEANM010025520.1:0-10924 GCA_017656035.1 Myanophis thanlyinensis | reverse complement strand
TCTTGTGGTGTGATTTCCTGAGTTTTCTGATGTGATGTCCTGAGTGGGTGGCTGTGATGTAGCATTCTGGGCTTTGGGTTTGAGTTTGAGGTCTGGGTCATGAAGCAAAAGGCACCAGCCTGAAGATGGCGAGTGGGATCTCACCTAAACATTGCAAAGAGATTCTCAAACTTACACAGGAAAAGACCTGAATAGATCTCTCTCTCTGTGTGTGTGTGTGTGTGTGAAATACCACTCACATAAGATCATGAAATCTCCAGAACTGTAAAGCTTACAAATTTGAAATTTGGCATATATGTTCTTCTTGGCTTCTAGGTGCTTGCTAAGAAAAGATTTTTCAAAATGACCATCAGAGCATTAGTATTTTGTATATTATTATTATTATTATTATTATTAATACACTCTGATGCTAAGGAGTTCTACTCCCCCTCCCCACCTGAAAATAAATCTGTTCCAACTGCCACTTGCGTCACATTCCGTTATTTCAGTTCAAACTGGCACACATTCCACTGCTTCACTCAGGTGTGGATTGGGGCTCCTTACAGTACTAAACATCACTATCTCACCAAAATGTCTACTGCTTCCAGACTCAAGGTGGCAGGAGAGATATTCCCTTATGAGTTTCAATTACCCACCACCACTGAGCCAACAGATTGTGAACCAAATTTCTCCTGCATAGTGTCCCAGCCCCAAATCACTTTTTACGCTGATCTCCTCAGTTCAGATGAATCTGTTCCTTAGACTGTAATACCAGTTAAAGGGAAAAGAAGGGAAAA
This sequence comes from Myanophis thanlyinensis, assembly GCA_017656035.1. Taxonomy (NCBI): domain Eukaryota; kingdom Metazoa; phylum Chordata; class Lepidosauria; order Squamata; family Homalopsidae; genus Myanophis; species Myanophis thanlyinensis. Next base: position 10,148 of record JAEANM010025520.1, on the reverse strand, counting down.
ATGCAGGAAAAGATTTACAGATGCGATTAGGAAAACACAAGTAAGGGAAGCTGGAAAAACTATCCTCAAACTCATCCCCAAGTCAGTAGACAGGCTGTAATAAAGTATGCATCTAATAACCCCTATGTTAATCAGTCACAAATAAGACCAATGCCTTGGACTAATAAGTATCTTCTTTTAAATATGAACCTCAGATTGATTAACCTGTCCAAAACTGTGCAATGGCACCAGGCTTCAGGTGAAGACCCTGTAAAAATACATAATCAAAGCCACAATTTTCACAGGCATCAATTGGGGAGAAATTGTTTTCATACCCCGATCCCATCAGACTACCACTTTGAGTTCAAATGTCTACAATTTCCTGTTAAGGTGTGCTATGCTATGCTCATCATCAATAAGGCACGGACAGACTTTGAAAGTGGCTGGTGTGCATTTGACAAGTGACTGTTTCTCCCATGGCCAGTTGTATATGGTGTGCTCCAGAGTCAGTTCACCTGACAACTTGGTCATCCTCCAGCCAGAGAGCAAAACCAGGAATGTTGTTTACAGGGAGGTCCTGAGCAATTCATCTGAGGGATGAATTCAAAGTCTATGCTATGCAAGTAATTAGCCTGGCTACATAGACTAAAAATCCAGGGTTGCTGGTAGGATTAAAGGGCTTAAGGCCATCTATTTTATTATTATCCTTTATGTGTTTCAGTCACCAACCACCACTGAGTCAATGGATTGTGAACTAAATTTCTCCTGCATAGCCCAAAGTTTCATCGTGAAGCATGGTTATCCAGCTAGTTTTAGATAAATTTGACAGTCAAATTCAAATTCAAGTTTTATTTGTCACATAGATAGTCATACATGGTACAATATATGATAGAATAGTCTAGATAAGATGGGAAGATAGGTTAGGAAATAAGTTAGGAATAGTTGGGAAAGTTAGGAATGAAATACTAGTAGGGGTTCCTGTTATAGTCCTGAGTGTTCTTGTGGTTTCTGGTTTAGAGTCCTTATTGCCTGTGGAAGAAAGCTTCTCCTCAGTATCTCTGTGTTGGCCTTCAGAGAGAGAAAACGCTTTCCTGATAACATTGTGGTGAACAGTCCATTGTTGGGGTGGCTGAGGTCCTTCACTATCTTCCAAGCTTTAGTCCAGAACATTTTCTGTAGATAGAGTGCAGTTCAGGGAGCTTGGTGCAGATGATGCGCTCGACTGAGCATACCACCCTCTGAAGTGCTTGTCTGTCCTGCATGTTGCTGTTCCTGAACCAAGTTGTGAAGTTGTCTGTAAGGATGCTCTCTATAGTGCAGGAATCATGTCAACAACTCATTTTTTAAAGCGTGCTAAATTGCTAAACCTTTTTTTTTTAATAATGGGGAGAGGAAACATTTGGTATAGAGATATATTTCAATTGACCAATGAACCAAGCTAAATGGAAACTGTTTTGAAACTTGAAGAGAAAGTTTTGCAATATGCCTGAAGCATTTTTCCCTGTCTGCCCCTACTGTGCTACCCTTCTCAGCCCCACCAAGACACCAGACTCATTTAACCACTCATATCAATTTATTGTGCAGAGGCGTCACTTCAAAATTGAACCACAGATGGTAATATAATGCCACATTATTATGTGACAGACTCCTTTTTCTTTCAGATGAATGGGAACAGTCTTTATCTTGGAAATCAAAACATTGAATACCTACATTCTTTCTTTAGGCTGAATAAAGATAAACAGTCTTTCATACCCTCTGGGAAGCTATTTCTCGTTTTCTTTCTGAAAGTCTTGTCCTGCCTGCTTTATCTAACTGTCTGAACCATGTTTTTTGCCCCTTTAAAAGTCCCTCAGTACAAGAAATGAAGTGTTACGAATAACAGCTTTGTAATTTCAATATGAGATACATTTTTCATTTTAAGAGGTTTATTATAAAGGTCACTGCTGACTGAATAACATGTGGAAAGAAGATATTTAATAGAAGTGCAAAGAACTGCAACAGCTGTCTAAAACAAGACCAACACAGGCAGCTAAGATCTTTTGAAGGACAGGCATGAAAGTTGCAGTTTTTAATGTAACACTCCTTGTAATAGCAGTTGGCTTGATATTTTCCCTTGTTATCAGACTTCAGAGACTCACTGGTGGTAGCTTTACTGGCTGTTTGCATTTAAAGGAAAATTTTAAAAGCTGATAAATCTCAAAGAAAATGCAGGCATAGCTGTCTTGTGAGAATGAAAGATTAAAAAAAAAGAATTCCTGCTGTACCGGGTTGCCACTGACAGAGCTGTGAGAGATGAGTTGTATTGGAAAATAAGATAATGAATGTTTCCATTTTTGTCTTGACAGTTAACCAAGGGTAAGCAGAAAATGCTCTCAATAGAATTAACCAAACACTGCCTTTGACAAGAGACTTACACAAAGGCACTTGTTATTTTGTGTCCTCCAAGAGTATTAGGAGCACAGCTGCTATGATTTCTGGGAATTCTCAAAGTTGTAATCCAATCTAGAGGGCATAAAAGTTACTTTAGGACAATGATTTGTAAGGCAAGAGTGGATATAAATATAATAGATGCAGATGAAGATATTCTTCATAGATACAGTATATATGTTTCTTGTGCGTGTTCAGTTCAGTTTTTGACTCCTGGCAAATGCTTGGACTAGTCTTTGAAGTTTTCCCTGGCAATGTTTTGGGAAGTGATTTGCTATTGCCTGCTTTCCTAGGGCTCAAGAAAGTGATTGACCCCAGAGTCATCTAGAAGTTTTTGTGCCTAAGGCAGGACTAAAACTCAAGTCTTCCAGTTTCTAGCTTAATTTGTTAACTACTGCACTAAATGGACCATGCTAAACTTGTCGTATTCTTCATTGATTAGTTAGCATGGACAAAGTGATTTTAAAACAATGCACACCACCTGCAAACAAAAGACCCTTTTATAGAATGAAAGTGAGTACTAATCTTTCATGCATTTGCTGAAGTTGTGGATGTATGACTTAGGAAGATGGTACATGTGATTTGAGAGCTGGCTCTCAAAGATATGCCATCACAGTGGTAAGTTTCATATGGCCTATATGCAGGTAAGTTCTTCTGAAATGTCATTATAGTGCTTAGTATTAAATTTCCTTGGAAATATGCACTCATTTATCTCATCCCTCAATAAATTAAAAATTGTCAGTTCAAGAGATCACCTGTGAGCCTTCGAATTCAAGAACTGCCTCAAAATGGATAAATACCATCTGTTCTACTTTTACAATTTGCTGAAATTAGTGGATGCCTTAAAGCAAGGGAAAAAATCCTATATGTATTCTGAGGTTGTTGAATTATGATTTCATCTCCAACGAGTGGCCAGTGTAGTTGGCACTACTGGAAGTTAGATTTAAAGCAATTATCTGGAGACTCACAGATCTCCACTCCTGTTTTATCACATGTTGAAACAGAACACTTTTATCTCTGCTGTGCTATTCAGATTCTTCCACAAAGAATGTAAGAAACAAAGGCTATTTAAGTCTCTATATAAAATTGAAACATACAATTAAAGTGTATTATAAAAACAATGATATTTGGTAAACTATCCATCTATCTTGCCATTCTGAATGCACTTGCAGCCACTGTGTGAAATCTAACTGATGATTAATCTTAGGTATTTACTGTTCACTTGAACTGACAACAGTGGATGACAACTTTCAATAAAACACTCATTGTGATGCTCTGAGACCTTCAATGGTGCATAAAATAGATCCCAAACTGCACATTTCATGTAGTTTCTATTACACACTACACAAAAAATGTCCTTGACATTCAAGATTTTGCCATACATTTTTTTAGCATGTGTCACTCCAGGGTGTATTTGAAAATACCCTCCACTTGCCTTTAATAATAATGACTTGTCATACAGTATCCAGATTTCAGTTAATCTAACATAATACAGACTTGATGGTTTTTATTAAGTGTCAAATGAAGCCCAATTGCTGCCAGAAACATTTTCTTCTTCTGTCATGCATTTGTTCCTAGCATGCTTCATCCCTGACCATTAACGGAAAAGGTTAACAAACTACAGTATTAGATGCCATTAATATTCAATGTGCATGGCATGAGAATAATTTTGCACACTTTTTGATTCTGAAGACGTGGGGCCATTAATGTAGCCATTCTCCATCCCTGCAAAAGGGCAGCATCCTGGACACATCCTCTTAATTTGAAAGCTAAAAGGTCTGTGCAGCTCTCTTGCTGTATTAGTCCAGTCTCACCTTCATTGAAATTCAGAGCGCTGCTCCCGAATTTTACAGAGCTTATTTTTCTTCTCTTTCTCTCTCCTCTCCCATTTTTTGTTATTTAGGAGTTATGATTAATCCAATTTTCTTTTATATACATCTTTATTGAGTGTCAAATGAATGTAAAATTGATATAAGGCAATAAAGTCTCCAGCTGGCAGTTGAGGCCATTTGATCATTAGTATCACAAGGCTGGTGATCATCTGTTCCTTTTTATTTCAAGGGTATTATGAACCTCAGAGCATATACCCTCAACCCTCGGATGGCTCTAACTCAAGAAATAAAAAATATTCAGCAGCAATGATTTGATTACTTTTTGTAAAAGAAGGCATTGGTTTTATTTCTGAAACATTTCATTATTTTATGAAAGAACCTGTTTGTTTGTTTGTTTGTTTGTTTTTCATCCCTTTCTCAGCATGCTTCCATGATTCTTGACCAATTCTTTTTGCTGTCTTTTATTGTTATAAGGTTGCAAGTGGGAATGCTGGAATACTTTCCTGGTAACTCTTGCTTCCAGGAAACAGTTCAGTTGAGGAGTTCCTTTTCTGGGCATCTAATTGTGATGGGAAAAATCTTAGGGCCATACAGTGGAACCTCCAGTCGCAGCTGTAATCCGTTCCAGGACTTCGGTTGCAACCCGATTTGGTCATGACCAGAAGCGAGACTGACTGCACATGTGCTTTCAAAAAAAAAGGCATGGCAGGGGAAATCGCCATGGCAGGGGAAATTGCCATGGTTGTATTTGATCACCACCCAAGGATATGTCTGTGACCAGAGTCAAACATTTTGGTCAGCAACTGATTTGGTGGTGGTCAGTAGCATTTGTGACCCAAGGTTCCACTGTATTAGACATAGGATTGCCCAGTGAAAGGAAAGTTCCAAAACCCTTACTTATAAAGACTTGAACTTATCTTTTTTGCTTGGGTGATGTTATGAAGGGAGGGTGAGAGAAAGGAATCAAAACCATTTCTTTTCAGCACAAGATTAAATACTTGATCACCCTTCAGAAACATTTTTCACATACATAGAACATTATTATTATTTTTTTTAGGGGAGGAAAGGAGGCAATCAGTTTAAGTGTCAAATCAATTTGATATATGAAATGTGTATTGTATTGTATATCTCCTTCTCTTCTAGTATTTTTACATTGAACTCAACTTTAAAAACACAAACACAAAGAAATGAAACAGAACATATACAACACAGAAAAATATGTTATCAATCACAGGAACATAAGCTGCCTTACACTAAAGTACAAATGATTCTACAAATGAATATGTTCAATATTGTTACATTTATACTGAATCATACTATTGAGCTCACTAGGCTACAATTGAAGGGGTTTCCACAGAGACACTGTCCTCATTCTCAGTCCTTTCAAGAACAGATGCTCTGCCATCATCTTCACCACCTCAGCTTTGCAATGCTGAGAAGAAAAAATCACTGTCATGACTGAATTATAACAAAACCTGAAAACACCAACCTTTCCTCCTCTGTGCTCCTGCCACATTAAAAATATAAATTTCTTACACTGTCAGCCATATTCTTAATTCATATGATTGGCAGTTGTCAGTGCTGAATGCAAATAATTAAATAAACCAAATGGCTCTTATGAAAGGATCGGCAAATTGCCAAATTCTCCCTTTCCTTGAAATATCTCCTAGTATAGCAAAAATCCAGAAGTAAAGAAACTGGTTAAATCAAAACTTCTTCCATATCGGAAAATAGCACATTAGTACTTCTGACATCAGTTTCCTAGCCTTGCGTATCTAGGTGGGCTAATGTAAATATTGAAGGCCCAATAGCCTTTTCTTTCCTACCCTCTTATGCCAAAAAGAATCAAAGTGATACAATTTTATATTTCTTTCTCATTTTCCTAACCTGAGTTGCTTCTTTAAGGTAAACTCTTTGCTGCTGTACATATACACAGACAATAGGGAAGATAGGAATAATACTAGCATGCATTTTTCTCTATACCAAGTGGTGGTCACTGTGTGATTTTGTGTGCTCAACAAAAAACATTGTCAATCCATTATCAGACTTTTTTTTTCATTTGTGGAACATGTTTTTTTTTCTTTTGTGGGGAAAAAAAAAGAAGGAAATGTTTCCACATAAGAAGAAAATACTGTTTTTCAAATATTTCCCTTTGTGCAATGCTTTAGAGTTCTTCAAAAGAGCATCTTGATCTCACAAGCAGCAACTTCCATGTAACATATTGCTAAAATGTGGTTTGGATGATCTCAGAATAAAATGTATGAACAGATCCTGGTACAATCTTTTTTAACCTACTGAAGATGCAGACAATTTTTGTGAGACCTAAGTAATAAAAAATAAATAATAATAAAGATCATGATGTATCAGAAATAAAATCTAAAGAAGTGCTAAATGGATTTATATTATATATATATACACAACACATGCACACACATATATAATCCCACATATATATATAAAGATCATGATGTATCAGAAATAAAATCTAAAGAAGTGCTAAATGGATTTATATTATATATATATACACACACATTAAAGTGTGACCTTAAAGATAAACTTTAAGGAACCATAATTACATCCCCTTTGAATTTCTTTTGAACTATGAGGCAATTTGGATGATCTATTTTTTATTATTTTGTAGTTCATTTAGAAGTCAAAATCTTCAAAGCCTCTTCTTTTCTGTCACCCCACAAAGAGGAATACATAATTTAGGAGTCCAATGTACTTTAGGCTACTTCAAAATTCACAGTCTGTTCAAATCTGGATCGGGAGATTAGACAGTGGTTTAGATGAATTTGTGATACCCTTTCTATCTCATCAGAGAGACAATAAGTGATATTACACTGATGAAGATCCTACATCTACTTCTTGAATAGATTACTTTATTCTATAGCAGTGGTATGCAAAGGACTTTTGTTCATAAGCATATTATAATTCTTTTTATATTGATTTGTCTTTATTACTGTTGTAATAAAATATTGTGTCTAGTCCAAGTAACTGAAACAGTATCACTATCACAAAACTTTCAGCTAAGAAGAGATTCATGGATGTGAATTAATCATGAATATTAAGAGATACCTACCTCGCATGGCCATTCAATCAACTAATTATCCATAAAAATGTATTGCTGCTTGAATTACTGTTTGCCAAAAAGTACTTCTGCCCAATTTTATGATACACCCTGGCCAAAACCCATGCTTCGCATACTGCACAGAGAAGAAACCATCTTGTAATAATATTCAGAGGTGGTATGATAATTTATTTGACAGAGACTGAGGGTGGATGTTAATGTTTCACATCCCACTGTGTAGTTAATTGGTTTTTACTAATGCAAGGGATTCAAATGTAATCTTGGTTTTAATATATGTTCCTGTATTTTGTGTTTAATGAAAGAGGTATGAATTTTGGTATGAAAATACATAAACACATGAAGCCAACTTATTGAGGCATCTACAGGAGGTGATAAAGATAGCAGCTGCAACAATGCGGTCAAAGCCACACTCTGTTTATACTTGTGAGCTATGGATGACATTGGCAGAAAAGGAATGAGTCTTCTGTTATATGCTTATGCTCATATCCTGACACGTTTGACTTTCAATTGCCCTGTTGTCGCACCTAGGACTTGTATGCTATAACTACATTTAATACAGTGTTTCCTAAACTCAGCAACTCCCAGTTGTGTGGACTTCATGTCCCAAAATTCTCATCAATGACCAAGTGGAATTCTGGGCTGTGGGCATCTGGGATTTGATGTCCACCCATCTGTAAATTGCCAAGGCTGAGAAACACTGATTTAATAGATATTGAGCATTGACAAAAAAATCTAAAAACATTAAGAAACAATATACTTTATTCTTGCAGAACTACAATAATTATGGTTGTTATTATTTAGAAGTCTTAGTCAGTAAACTTTATTTCTCCCCAGTTCCCATTGAAGACTGAGCTATAGGATGTCAGGTGTCAGTTGAAAATTCTTTACAAAGGTGAGTGCAGTTCTCTAAGGTGACAGAAGAAATGGGTAAGTATGTAGCTATTTTTTTTAATGAACAGAACATGCAAGAATTAGTGGCATTTCTGCACACCTTTAATTAGGCATCTCTGTAAGTGTATGTAGTTTACAATAGTAATAACACTATTCAGTGTGATTTTTGAAGTGCTCTTAACTCTTTCCTGTTTATGGGGTGGCTTATTTTCCATCTCACAGTCAGCTGCCAAATAGTAGTAATGAAGAAAGACAAAATACTTCATGTCTTATTATGTCTTGTGGTTTAATTAAACATCAGCAATTAAAAATGGTTTATTAAACTGGAGAGATTCCATTGCCTTCCACTCCCTTCCCCCCAAAAAAGTGTGAATGAAGTTCTGAATTATGTAAATTCTGTACTTTTTTCCTGTCTTGAAAACATATTTGGAGTTATATTACTCCAGCACTTGTCTATTATCTTTAGTGTAGCAGACACCTTTGCTAATGTGGTTTCCCTTTCTGATCAAATTTACAGGAAAATAAGATGATAAAAATGGTCTTGAAGTATTCTCAGATATGCAGTCATGACCTTCTTAGGGAAACTGGTATCAATAAAACTTTTAAAATAAGGCTTTTAAGCTGTTAGTCAGTTCCACCTTATAAGAATGAAACTACCTGTTGTGTGGGTGGAAGAATGAGACGAGGCAGATCAACAGTAAAGCAACAAGTCTTTATTGAAGCTCTGATCACTAACAAGGGGCTGCAGGCAAGCAGCTCTCCTTTATATAGAGAGCTGTCAGCCTGCAGCCAATCAAATCACAGGCTTTTCCCACACTGGGAAAAGCATTAGGTAATGCAATAGATCTGTGCATGCACGGACACAACACCCCTCTCCACCTGGCTGGTGCCAAGAGTCTATGCTGTGGATCTGACATGTGTACTTGCTTAGGTAAGTTGGTCGCCTACACTCCCTCTCTGATCTGTGCATGCTCGATCTTATTCTAGCTGTGTGTTTGTCGGGAGCAGACACATCTGGATTTGTCTTCTGTCTTTGCTCCTCCTGTGGCTGCTGGCCCTCTGTGGTAGGACCACTGGTATTTCTTCTTCTTCTTCATTGTCATCTGTTGACTCGTGTCCAGGGGCAGTGTTGCTTTCTTGTTGTGCCTCCATTGATTTTTGTCTGGAGTTTTTCTCTCACAGCTTGGTTCCCAGCCGGCTCTCCCTCACCCCTTGATTCGGATTTGTCACTACGAGTCTGTGACGGAGCTGGTCTATGTGTCTCTGCCACTCTCTTCCCTTCTCTGTAGGACCTGGGGCTCGTGGCTCTTGCAATGGTAGCTGGGATCCAGTGGGGTTTGCCCACGTAGTTTCTGGAGAACACTGGGTCCCCTGGTTTGAAGGTTCTGATGTTCAGTTCTGGTTCTCTGGTGACGTTGTCTGGGTATAATCTATCGAGACCAATTCTTAGTTTTCTGCCCATTAGAAGTTCTGTAGGGCTTCTGTCTGTGGATGTTATAGGTATTGTGTGTTGTGTGAGGAGGAATCTATTGATTTTCTTCTGTAGGTCTCCGGGTCCCATCTTTTTTAGGGCTTCTTTCATTGACCTCATGGACCATTCCACCCTCCCATTTCCAGAAGGATGAAAGGGCGCTATGAGGGCATGCCTGATCCCCTGGCTGGCCAGGTATTCTTCGAACCTGGCCACTGTGAATTGCAGTCCATTGTCAGAGACAAGTACGTTTGGTAGGCCATGGGTTGCAAAAAGTCGCTTCAGGCTAGCGATAACTGCTTCTGTGGTTGTGACTGTCATCTTTTGGATGTCTATCCATTTGGAATAGGCATCCATGATTATTAGCAGCATATAGCTTTTTATTATTATTATTTATTATTTATTAAATTTATATACCGCCCCCTCTCCCTGGGGACTCGGGGCGGTTTACAGCAGA
>JAEANM010025519.1:0-10924 GCA_017656035.1 Myanophis thanlyinensis | reverse complement strand
AGTATATATACCGATAGATAGATAGATAGATAGACAGATTTCCTAACATCCTTCCCCACTCTACAAATCAATGTAACACCACAATACCTTTACATTTAAAATCTAGAAGTAAGATTTTCTTGCATCAGTTGGTGCAAAGTAGGCAGGCAGCTACAGAGCTGGGTTACAGACACAGCTTCACTATTTCCAAACTGTGCCCAACTTTGGAGATGTTAGAGCTCAACTCGTAACTCACTCTGAATTTCACATTGTATATTTCTTTAGTTCTTTGCCTCCTTCCCTCCTTCTAAAGCTTATGTGTTACTCAGCTGCCTTACAGAAAACAGATAATTTTTGCAGGCAAGAGCTCACAAAATCCGAAGCATCCTGCAACAAAATGAACAATTTTGCCATTGCTCTTTGGTTCCAGTGAAGGGGTGTGAGGAGAAAGAAAATAAACTTTGTACTCATTTTCTGACCCCTTGGAAAAGTAAAACTCATCCAGCTTTGGGGAAAAGGACAGGGGCTCCTGGAGAATCTACATCATCCTTTCTTATCTGCTGGTGAAACCGCATTTCCTGCTGACTTTAAATCAGGCTACAAAAACAAAACAGATTCCAACCCCTGGATTACACCCATTTTAACCTTGGTGGGGAACATGGCCTTATGAATTTACATTGGGTTGCTAAAAATGAGAGTGAGATCAACACATCCCTCTTAGATTCCCACGATAGCGGTGGCTCTTTCCTCTTCTGACTCAATTCTTTTTTATCCCCTGGTTCCCATCAGCTGGAAGCTCCTTTTCCCATCTGTTTTAGAACTGCAGCCTTAAAATAAGTGAGGCGGTGAAGAGAGGGGGCAGACGGGATAGGGAGAGAAGGAGTAAATTACTCAGATAGTTCCAAGTAGCACAGAAAATTCAGCCAGATGCCCTGCCAAGGGTGTTGCAAGGGACTGTCCTAACTTTCGAGGTCAAGAAGCTTGCAGAAATAGGAAAGCAGGTTTCTAGAAATGCCTGTGATCAAAATCCCAAAGCCTTCACCATCAGTGATTGACAATGAATGTACAATCAATGGTTGAGAGAACTAAATATGTCTAGTCCCGTGACGGCAAACCTATGGCACGGGTGCCACAGGTGGCACACAGAGACATCTTGCTGGGCACACAAGCTGGCTGTCAGCCAATTTACCTCCAGCTGAGCATGCACATGTGATGGTGCATGCACGCATGCGTGATTGCAGAGACCCAGCTGGTCTTCAGGCCTCCGCTATGCATGCTCGTGATTGCAGCAGGAAACCCAGCTGTTCTTTGGCATCTCCTGTGCATGCACACGTGATTGCTTATGTGCGTGAGTGCCTGTGTGCAGTGTGCGTGCATTGCATGTGCAAAAGCTGCATGCATGCACAGATGGTGGGGTTGCACATGCAGCACACGTGGAGGAGCTGCACACAAGTGTGGATGGCATGTTGAAAGCACATACTTTTCAGCACTCGGTAAGTAAAAGGTTCGCCACCACTGGTCTAGTCTAATGAAGAAGAAAATTAGGAGATGCTTGACAGCATCTTCCAATACTTGAAGAGCTGTCTGAGGGAAGAGTGGGTCACAAAGCACTTGAAGGCAGGACAAGAAGCAATATATAATTTGGGTAATTTCTCAGACAAATCCTGGCCAAAGTTTTAGCCTGTTAGGGAGTTTATTCCCTGGAGTGATCTCCCTGATGGGACTGGCAAGTAGATACTGAATGAATGGAATGAATTCGGAGCAATTAATCAGGTAGAATTCAGATTGGCAAGTGACAGCAAAGATCAATCAGTTCCTGGGTATATCCTGGCTCCTTTGTGTGAGCAGCTAATTGGTCCAAGAACCACAGAAAATATCAGGAATCTTGAGAATTCAGATATTGTACTACGAAGTGTGTCTAAAGTCATGGGCTGCAGCAAGAAATCCAAACGAATGTCAAGAATGGCAAACAACAGCATCAAAGAAAAATAATTACATTTTACCATTCCTTTCAGCTTTAGTCACACCCGAACATTCAATTCCATGTGCTAATAGTGTGTAACAGCAAGGCCTGAGAAGTATGCTTTCTTTGAGGTAGCTGGAAGCTGTCTCTGTCTTCTTCTCAAAAGCCAGGAGGAACATTGACTCAACCTCCCTGGTGTTTTGCTGGACCCAAGTCTGGTGATCCAGCTTTTTTTTTTTTTTTGGGGGGGGGGAGGGGGAGGAACCGTGTGCTTGTATGAAACTTCACAGCCAGAGCTATAATCAAGCCAATGAAATAATCAAGGGTTATGTCTGGTTCAAGTTGATTGGGTTCAAAAAACTTGGAAAAGAGAAGAGTCTTAGCTAGTGGAGAGAGAGAGAAAAAACCACTCTGGTGGATGAAGAAGAAGCTTTGAAGATTTCTTTTGAGGAGAAGAGAAATTGAGTGACATGATCAAGGGTGAGATCAACAAAGAAGGAAAAAAAATGAGAAATTGCACACCTTTAGTATAGCATTAGAACTGAGCCAGCGATGGGTTGTATCAATGCAAAGGTTCAGCAGCAGATGCTATAAGAAATATGGTGTCAGAACAGATGTGCAAGTCTGTAGAATTAATGACTAGCACAATCGGTCGAAGAATTGTACAGAAATGCACACATTAGAGAGTAATGTAAAATATTCCATAATACTATTTGGCTGATTAATCTGAAGTAATATAATTAATTGTATTTATCACCATACAGTTATTACCTCAAAAACGTTTCTCACATTAATGATCTACTGATTTTCCAATAATAAATACATAAACAGTTCTTTTGTTCTTCTGATGATCTCTCCACGATAATGAATCTATTAATTCCACATTAGCTTTCAAAAGAAAATAAATTACCGTTAATCAGGCTCATTAAACTGATGAGCAAACAAGCTATTTGAATCCATGTATATGTAATTTAATTCTATTCTTTTAAATGCCAGAAAATACCAAATCCAATAGCTCAATCAATTAAGCAATTAGCCAGTGACAAAATCTTTCAAGACATTAAATATACAAATATCTAAGCACAATATTTATAGCCCACTATGTTTCTCTAAAAACTGCAATGAAGATTAGCTTATCTAGCCAACCCAATATATCTCAGCAGTACCTGACTCGAATATTGACTATTAATTCATAAGGCAGCCAGTCTTGATAGTCATCAAATCAATTTTCCTAGGGCACAAAAAAATCCACAAAATACACCCCCAACTACTTCTGCTGTCTCTGGGTAATTTTTTCCACCTCTTAGCTACAAAGCAGAATTCAGCATGTGGCTTTAAACTGAAATACCATCTCGCCATCATTATTTTTAAAAAATTCAAATCAGTGCATTTTACGGAAAGCATGATCAATGGATGATGCCAGAACAAGCATGAACAATAATGGAAAAAATTATTCATGACAGGTACCGACAAAAGAAACTCAGTAATTTCCAATGCAGGGGTGTGATGTTGGAAAAAATAATCTGGCTTTCAGCAAACCCAAGGCTGGTTGAAGAGTACTCTACCTTGCAAATCTGATCCTGATGGGGAAGAGGAAATAGAGGAACAAAGTGGGAGATATGAATTAAGGAAGAGAATTAGGAAGAAATCAGTGAGAAAAAAATAATCAGTGGCGTGACTTGTCTCTAGAAATTAGTGGGTGCTCCATCACTGGAAGCTTTAAAAAAGAAATTGGACAACATTTGTCCGAAATGGTCCGAAGTCTGAAAGCGCTTCCTGCTTGAGCAGTGGGTTGGACTTGAAGACCTGAAAGGTCTCTTGCAACTCTGTTATTCTGTATTCTATTCCAACAATTCTGTATTCTATTTGAACTTTCTATATTCTTTCTATAACAAAATATTCAAGCAAACGCCAGCTGGAAGCCGAAGGACCTCTTGGATAGTCAGAAGAATCCAACCTTACGTTGGATCCAAATGGATAAGGCTCTCTCCTTAATGATTTAGAGGGATGTCCTAGCAAGGATAAGGATGAAATAGAAAAGACAGTGGAGCAAACGAGGGAGAACTGCCAAATATTTATAGGGCCAAGTTATAGAAACCACCCAGTGGATGAAATTTGGTCAACACCCTCTGGAAATTGGTTGGCATTCTGCATGCTTATTTATCCTGCAGAATGAATGTAACTGTTCATTCTTCAGGATCGGTTCTCCATCCAGATGGTATCACCTGACTTCACTTTAAAAAAACAACAACCAGGCAGAATCAAAGGAGACAGATTCATTGGCAGGATTTTCTCTATTTCTAGGATGTGGGCTTGGCACTCCCTGGTTGTTCCAGCCAAAGTGGCACCACTCCATAAACGGGAGAATATTTTAGTAGGCTCCAGGGAGACCAAAGTCTGCAGACACACACAAGATATTTATGGAAAAACGGGGGAAGTAGCCTTCCCCCAATGCATTTGACTTCAAACCCCTCTCATTCTAAACCACCATGATCTTTGGTGGCCTTCTGCTTTAAGGGTCATGAAAGAACCCTGAGACCATCAATGGTGGAGCATGCATAGTAAGCACAAAGTAAACCTATGGAGGAATTATTTCTAAGGTTGTGCCAAGGGGTGGAGAATTTAAGGACTTCTAAATGTTATACCATTGTGATTTCCATGTAGTCACTATATGGTCACTGATGAGGAAGGCTGGAGTTGCGGATTAGAACAATGTGGACATTTTCAGGTTGATCACTAGCAGACAAAAAGTTATTTTTAAGCAAATAGTCCTAGCTATATAATGTTGGAATTGCACGTTTTGGTTTCCTTAATTAAACCAAATCCCCTTCTCAAACCAAATCCCCTAAAAGAATGACCTTAAGTTGTTCACCTTTGACCAACAATACGTGTTTCCTTCTTCATTTGCTCAACCAGCCCTTCCTAATTTTAAGAACTGTAAGATTTCTTTTCTCTGATCAAGCCTTTTTTATTCAAATGTCTGATTCTCCTAAATCAGATTTTCCTAAAAATTTAGGGTTTTCCTAAAAGGAACCTGCTCTTCCTAAAAGTTCAGCCTAGTCTCCACATCTTCAGCATCCAATTTCCTTTCTTCTTATCTCTAGTTGGTTGATACTAATACATGATAGTAGTTGGCTAATGCCAAAAGACTCTGAAGTGCAATATACCTCAACTTAGCCTATAAATCAGTGTTTCTGGAGTTCAGCTAATGCTGATTTGTCTTCTAGGCAACCAAACAGTTTGTGTTGTAGGATTATGCCCCCTACATAAAACGTCCTTTTGGATTTTGATATTGTGAAGGCAAAGGGCACCAGTAGCTTCTTTCTCGTGAGGAAATAAAGGATGCATGTACGTAGGACATGCCATTTTTTTTTTTGGGGGGGGGAACCTAGGCCAACCCAAAGAAATAAAAATAGATGCATTTATTTCTCCTAGCGTATTCCAATTGGAAAGATAAATAAAATAAGGACAAAATATTTCTGCTATATAAGGTCAAGAAGCACATGTTGTCGTAAATGGGCAGCAGTGATGAATCGCTGCTTCACAAGGTCTGCAGTTAACATAAAGCTTTCTTAACTTCACAGCCTTTATTGGATCTATAACGTTTTCAGTTTCCTCTTGATAATAATGAAATCTAAGGTCATGCTTCTTTTCAAGTAACTGTCTAGCTCCACAGTGGAAAAGCAGTTTCTCTGCATGGTAGAACAATCAGCAGTTCAGATTTTTAAGAGACCTAGGATTCCTTGTATATCATGAAACATTATTCATCACCTAATATTCAGCTAGATTCAAGCAAGGAGGCAGATGCTATGCTCAGATTCTACACTGTTTGCATTCAATAATTGGCCCTCAACATCTCCTTGGTTCTTACCCTCTAAGTCAGTGTTTCTCAACCTTGGCAACTTTAAGATGTTTGGACTTCAACTCCCAGAATTCCCCAGCCAACTTTGGAGTTGAAGTCCAAACATCTTAAAGTCGCCAAGGTTGAGAAACACTGCTCTAAGAAGTGATGTCCTCAAAGCAATCTCAGCAAGGGGAACGAGAGCTGAGGACTTTGCTGTGCCCTCTGTAAGAAGATCTGAAGAAGATACTGATGGTATCTCAAGTCCTATAACTTGGTAGGTAGAACCTTGACTTTCAGACTGCGTTCATTTCTAATCTCCCATCAACAGATAAAGTGAGGCAAACTGCTTTCACCTTTCCACCCATGAGGCTCATTTCATAGCTTAGCATGCACCCAACTTGTCGTTGTTATAAACTGGGACCTCAAGGATGTCTGAGCCCACATCTCACATAGTTGAGATGTCCACCTCAGATTGGTGCTCTTGTAGTCCCCAGCTTCAACTGGTCTCTGATTTCATCTACACAATGGAGTCTGCCTTTAAGAAAGCTGCTCTTTCTGCTACTTGAAAATTGGAATATAAGTACAATCCAGAAGATGATTTTTCACCATACACCATGCTTGAAAATCTCAAAAGTTCTAGCTGGAAGAATAAACCCACTCCCCCCCAAAACGTGTATCTCTTCAAATTTCTGGATCACTCCTTGCCCCCATCCCTTTCCTTGTGAGGCTGTCAGACATGTGTCAGCCTCTCTCTATTGCTTAAGGATGCAAACCTTCTACCCTCCAATGTATTGACTTGGCTTGACATGTGAATTCTGCTCGTACTTTTCTTTGGCTAAAAGTGTTCCATCATCCTTGCTTTTTGTCCCCTGGAAAGCAAAAACCCAAATCCAGAAGAAGAAACGGTGTGGAAAAGGGGAAAGGATGACTTACCTCCTGATGCTGGATCGGCGTAGATAGGAAGAAGATGTAGCAGAAGTTGGAAGATTGGCCAGCAAGCCCAGGTCCCTCGAGGAAGTCTAGATGCCATGATATTGTCTACAACAGTGGCCAGTGGCTTCAGATCATTCCTCTCAGCCCGAGAAGGATCAAGCGGGTGAGTCAGGCGTTAGAAACAGAGGCTGTCTGTTTTCAATTGAGTTTTCAGCTACTACTATATTTAATAAACTTGCTGCTGGGACAGGGAGGGACAATCTGAATTTCCTCAGCAGTCACAAGCAGGCTGGGCTAAAACAGGCACCTCTCATATTACAGATGAGTTCCCCTCTTAAAGGGAACGTCAATTCCTCCCCATTCCTCTCCTCGAAGGCACATAACACTTTCTTTCTCTTTTCTTTCTCTCCCCAAATCATTTTGGGCCAATTGACTCGGTGGAACTTCATGGGGGGACAGGAAGATGTTTCATGGTGCAGAGAAGAAGAAGAATCGGACTTAAAACTTGAAGGCCAACTTGCAATCCTGATCTGGTGGATTTGCTCTTGAAAAACCATGGACCAGTTGTATGTTTGTAGTACGGTTCCTCTTTCACTGCTTTGGGAGTGTGGAATATCTCTTCAGCCTGCAGAAGAGATACATATGGTAGATATCTTCCTTCTACCCATTGATAAGCACTCCGGTCTCTTCTTGAAAACTTCTACTAATGGAGCACCCATCGCATAAATGGTAATCTTCATTTCTAAAGGCTGTTTATAATGCAGATGTACGTAGCTGATCACCAGATCTTTCTGTAAATCCATTTTGAGAAGAACTGGGCATTTTAGGGTTCCTGGGCTATATCCAGCCCATTGGCTGTTCCTGTCTGGCCCATATGAGGTCAATTAGAAATCAAATCTAAATAAATGCATGGCATACTAACTGTATTGCTTTTATATTGAGAGCAACTGCTATATTTCCCCCCCAATTTATACAGGTGCCTGCGTGTACCTTCACAGCCCTGTTAGTTTGGCACCCCCTCCCACACACACACCAGTTCCAGATTTGCATGGAAAACTTGGGAAAATTAATTGCCCACCCCTGACTTTGAGGGTCTTTAAGGTACTTCAAAGAAGATGCTTCTGGTTTCGTGCTTTGGAGTGAAATTTCTGGGTGGGTTTGCATCGTACAATGGCTGCTTTTGCAGCTGGCTTTCCTTCAATCTAGGAAGCTTTCTGCTGGACCCTCCATTTTCACAAGGATTGCTCCTTTCACAAATACCCACAATTCACACTTGGCAACCAGGGCTTTTGATCCAGCCTGGGGACCTGCTTGGAGATTTGCTCCTACTTGAAAGTCTGACCTCTTTTCTTTTTTTGAATCAGCAACTGTGGTGGCTCCTGTTTAGGCAAGAACTATGAAACGGAATTAATGGGTTGTTTATTCTTGTTTCCTAGATCATTAATAAAGATCTTACGCAAATGTAGCACTTGCTTGGCTCTGGAAGACTTTTATGAGCCTCTCCCTCTGGGTTTTAGTCAATTCATTGCTTAATTGAGTTAAGATTCTGGAATATCTTCTTTTGGCCAAGCTTGAGTGATTTGGCCTGATTGGATTTTACAACAGATCCCTTTCTATTTCCCTGTCATGGCAGGCCAGGTGCTTCCATCTTTTCTGTTACTTTTCCTTATTGTGAAGAAGGGGACAAATATTCAAACAAATATGATACACCCCAGACCTTTTCAGCATCCATCTCTATGTACATTAATCTCCCCATCACACAGTTGGGACAGGTATGATGTTTTTTCTCCTAGCTTTAATAAGCTTTAATGGAGGCAGGAGGCTAATTATCTAACTTGTGCAGGGCAGAAAAAGAAGGCTAGTGGCACAAAGACATTTTTGACTCTGTCAGGGAATTGGGCAAATTGTCCAAATGAAGTCACAGAAGCTGACATGAACTTGTGGTTTTACATAAACAAACATATTTGCCGTATGAAAGATAGTGAAATAAATCAACACAGGAACATCATCCTGAGGTAAATCACAGAGAGCATCGGAGAGAAAAAAAAGGCGGGAAACAAGGTAACGCCCCTTTTTACCCCTGGCAACCAATCACAGCATAGATTATCTCAGGCAGGTGCCAGAACATCTCCAAACAATCAATCACAGGTAGTCTGCGACTTATAATGGTTTGTATTATAAACCATTATAAACCTAGGGAGAGGGGGCGGTATATAAATCAAATAAAACCTTAAATAAAACCTTAAAACCGTATAGGGACCGTTTAAAGTTACAACGCCCCTGGAAAATGACCGTTTTTCATAGTTACACCCTTCGCAACACCTCCAATGGTCATGTGATCAGATGCTTGACTCGTATTTATGACGGTCGCAATGTCCCAGAGTCACGTGATCCACTTTTGGCAACCTTCTGACCAGGAAATTCAATGGGGAAGCCAGATTCACTTAACAACCAGGTTGCTGACTTGTCGACTGCAGTGACTCACTTAACAACCATGGCAAGAGAAGTCATAAAACACTCACTTAACAACTGACAGAAATCTTGGACTCAATTGTGGTTGTAAGTTGAGGACTACTTGCATCACTGTGTATTCTGGCTCACCACAGAACCCGACTGCTCCAGCTACTAAATGAAATATCTTAACAGATATTTAGAATGTAGAATAACATAGTTGGAAGGGACCTTGGAGGTCTTCTAGTCTAACCCCCTGCTTAGGCAGGAAACCCTATACAATTTCAGACAAATGGTTATCCAATCTCTTTTTGAAAACTTCCAGTATTGGAGCATTCACAACTTCTGGAGGCATGTTATTGGTCCAAAAAGTCCAGGACTGTCAGTCGATCTCTGACAGTGGATCTCTAGATAGAGACCTTTCCATAATTGCCATTAAGTGGAGATTTCCATAAGGAAGCTACGCTGGGAGATTTCTGTGTGCAAATTATATATCCTGGCACTGACCAACACCTTCTTCCCTTCCATGGACTTGTCTGGCTTAGAAGATTTCTTCTCATCAAAGATGAGGCAGTTAGAACATGGGAGATGACGAGAGATCTACTTGCTGTATGGAGTCTCGACCTCCAGCATGGAATGAAAGCCAGTAAATTTGAAATGGACAAGATAAATCTGAGCCCTTTTATGTTAGATGAGGAATTTATGAGCCCTGTAACGTTCATACTTCAAACTCCACCTTGCATTGAGCTGCTGCTACTCTAAATAGGACCATAATCAGAAATGATGGGTGTTGGAGTCCACCCATGTCTGGTATTAGCAGTTGGGGGTCATCCTCACATCTTAGCTAGGAAGATGGGGTAGGATTTGTGACAAATAAAGCCCCTTCTGGGAGATAACAGTGAC
This sequence comes from Myanophis thanlyinensis, assembly GCA_017656035.1. Lineage (NCBI taxonomy): Eukaryota > Metazoa > Chordata > Lepidosauria > Squamata > Homalopsidae > Myanophis > Myanophis thanlyinensis. The sequence continues at coordinate 851 of JAEANM010025519.1, read as the reverse complement.
AGAGGCAACATGTGAGTATGGACACAATGGCTTTTCCAATATTATGTGAACCAGTTCAAACAACTGATTGGCCTATTGTCCTAAATCACACAATGGTTGCTTGGCTTTGGCTTGCCCAGCCAGTTTGTAAGTCATGGTTTATGGCTTCGCATTGTGTTTCAGCTCAGTAACTAGGGCTTATTCAACAAACTCTGGTGAAACCAACTATAGCCAACAGAAAATGGAACCAACGAACCAGCAACCACAGTAGGACCAAGGCAGAAAGGTTTATTAATGGACCGTCTCTTCTCCTACACAACTATTTCATGCTCCAGAGCCATAGGATCTCTTTTCACCCCACTGCCAACTGCCTGGACAAACATTTCCTTCATGCAGGGGCCCACTGCTCTGCCCACTCTGCCAGTCCTATTTATAGGCTGGCGACAGGCAACACACCACAACAATGCAACGTATAGATTGTCGTGCCTGCCAAGTCCTGTTTACACCATTCCTTTCCCAGGAATGCCGATGCTTGTAGACAGCAGCATTTCCAAAATCTCCAGCTGAAATTTCCAAGCCTTATTATTGATGTTACTGATTGTAACCCTGTACCAGAGAAGAAGGAAAAGCAGGCGTAACTCACGATGATGCTCTAACTATTGTAACATCATCCCAGGGCATAGTTGGGAGTGAGTCTTGGTGGAGAAACCTTTGTCCAGTTCAGCACCAGGAGGTAACATTCTACAAAGTCTGTTGGGATGATTCTTTCCAGTTTGGGTTGGTGCTTGCTCCTTCTACCACAGATGGAGGGAGCAAGGGAATCAGGAAGAAAGGGCAAGGAAAGAGGGAGGACGGGATGAAGGGAAGAAGGA
>JAEANM010025518.1:0-10924 GCA_017656035.1 Myanophis thanlyinensis | reverse complement strand
ACCTGCTACTTCCCCATATTCTTCAATTTTATCTATTAACTTAGGTGCTGTTTCCAATGGGTCTTCTATTATAAAAAGCAGGTCATCTGCAAAAGCTTGCAATTTATATTCTTTTTTTGATTTTCAGCCATTTTATCTCTTTATCCTCCCTGATTTTTTTATTCAGCACTTCCAATGTTAACACAAACAGCAGAGGCGACAGTGGACAACCTTGTCTAGTCCCTTTTCTTATTTCTATAGTGTCAGTTCATTACCATTAACCATTACTTTTGCAATTTGTTTAGTGTACATCGTTCCTATGGCTCAAACAAATTTTTCACCAAAGCCCATCTGCTCCAGTTGAAGTAGCATAAATCGCCAATTCACATTAAATTCAAATTCAAATTTTATTGGTCACATGCACAGTCATACATGGTACGATATGCAGTGAAATGCTTATGAAATCATTCACGACCACAGGTAAGTTAGGGCAGAATGGGAGGGTAGGATAGGAATTAGGTTAGGAATAAGTTGGGGATAGTTGGGAAGGTGGGTACATCATGTATATGTAGAAACAATCGTGGTTCCCGTTATTATCAAAGGCTTTCTGTGCATAAAAAACATTAGAGCCACTTGCTTTTCAGGAGGTGCTTCATAATGTTCCAAAGTCCAGAATTATTTGCATATTATTTTTAATATGTCTTTTTGACAGAAAGCCATTTTGATCAGAATGAATAAAATTACGTATTTAAATATTTCTTCAATCTTTCTGCCAAAATTGGAGTGAAAATTTTGTAGTCCGAATTCAACAAAGATATCGGCCTGTAATTTTGGACCTGTTGTGGGTCTGTGTCTTCCTTCTGTATAAGTGTAATATATGCTTCTAGCCATGTTTTAGGTATCTTCTGGTTTAGCATAATTTCATTCATTACTTCTAAAAGCTGTAGAATAAATAAGTCCTGAAAAGTCTTATAGAATTCTACTGGAAATCCATCTGGTCCTGGTGCTTTTCCATTGTTTTGTTTTTTAAGTGCTTCTGTCAACTCCATCATTGTAATGTTTCCTTCTAATATTGCATCAATATTTTTAGGTATTTGTGGTAGATTAGCTTTTTGTACATACTGTTTAGCTTTCTCTTCAGAAATTTTCCCTTCATCATATAGTTTACTATAATAGTCTTGTACAATTGTCTTTTTCTCATCATTTCCATAACAAAGGTATCCTTACTCATTTTTTAGCTGAATTATTTTTCTTGATTCTCTTTCTTTCCTTAATTTATAGGCTAACCATCTACCTGGTTTGTTTGCATCTTCAACAAAGTTTTGTTTAGCGCTTCTATTTTTTTGTGCTAATTCTTCCTTTTCCATAAGACCTATTTTATGTTTAATTAAGCCCATTTTAATTGTAATATCTTTTTTTGAGGAGTCTTCTGTAATTCTTTTTCAAGTTTTTTATAATCATTTTCCAATGCTTTAAATGTTTTTTTCTGTTGTCTATTTCTCTTCCCTTGTATTCCATTATCAAGCCTCTTGTATAGGCCTTCATTGTATCTCAAAGATTTTGGAGTGATGCATTTTCTTTTTTGTTTTCTTTAAAAAAGAAAGCTAATTCTTTTTCAATTTTCTGTTTGAAGTCTTTTTCCTTCAGTATTGCATTATTTAATGTCCATCTAGATCTCCGTTTCTGTCCTTTCCATTTAAGCATCATAGAGTTATGATCTGCCCAAATATTTGCTTGTATTTCAATTTCTTGCACTTTACCAATTAACTCTGTTTACATCCATATCATGTCTATTCTAGACCAAGATGTATGTCTGTTTGAATAAAAAGTATATTGTTTCTTTTCCATATTTCTTTATCTCCATGCATCTTTTAAATTCATTTCCTCCGCCATTTGACAGAAGGATCTTAGCAGTGGTTTTCTTGTTTTCTTTGTTGGTTTCTGAGTTTTATAGTCCATTTTATCATTAATTATTCCATTAAAATCTCCCATCATACATATGTTAACATAGTCCAGTTCAATTATTTTTAAATGTAACTTTCTGTAAAATTCTTTCTGATTATCATTTGATGCATAGATTGCTATTAGTAACATTTTAATGTTATTGTCCAATATTTCCACCATCAAAATCCTCCGGTCATCATCTCTATAAATTAGTTCTGCAGATATCGTCTCTTTAATATACTAAATTACCCCTCTCTGTTTATAATTAGTCAATGTTGTAAATAGTTTTCCTAATTTGGGCTGTTTCAATAAATATTCATATTGTCTCTTAATACGTACTTCTTGTAGACAAATTATAACAACTTTTAGTTTTTCCAACTTATGAAATTCTTTCTCTTAATAGTTAAGTCCATTTATATTAACTGTAATCAGTTTCTTTTCCTCCATATTACTCTTTATATGTAAGATTCTTTACTCTAGGCCTCAATTCACTTTCACCAAGTACACCACCCACAGCTTCTTCTTCCTCTCTGATTATTATTTCTTCTTCCTCTTGGATTTCAGTTGGTGATTTCTTCTTTGCTATTCTTATTTCCTCTTCCTTTGCTCTAAAAAATGCTGAAAAGAATAATTCCGCTTTCTCAACTGTATGTATTCTATGTCTTTGTTCTGGCTATGTAAACATAAGGCCATCCGGTATTAACCATCTATAATTAATTCCTCTTTTAAGTAGCTCTTTGGTCAAAAATATATATTCTCTTCTCATCTCCCTCACTTTTCTGGGCACATGTTTCAATACTATTCTTTCTTTGTCTTTATATTTGAAAGTTTTCTCTCTCACCATCCTCTGTTTCTGCGTTTTGATGGTTTTTTTTAGTGAATCTAATGTGAACTTCTCTCAGCAACTTGTTTCTCACTGCATATCTTGTGTAGACACGAAACATTTCATCTACTCCATCCATCATCTTCTCCTTAGTTATCTCCAAAGTTTCTGCCAGAATTTCTATCATTATCTCTGAAAGATTCTCATCTTTTTCTTCTTCCACACTTTGAAATCTGAGATAAAATTCTGATCTATCAATTTCCCATCCTAAAATTCCACTCCTGTCTTTCTCAACAATATCCAATTGGGCATCGGTATCTCCAATTTTCTTATCTCTCTGTACACTCTGAACCTCAATTTTCTCAAGCCTTTCCTCATATTTCTTCATCATCTGCTGGATATTTTCAGTTTTCTCGTCAGTCTTTTCTGTTCTTTGCTCAATATTCTCTGTCCTCTTCTCAATATTATCCGCCTTTACTTGAATTTTTTGAATTCCTTGTAGAATCATCTGGAGAGTTATTTCCTGTTTCTCCTTTCCTTTCTCCCTGTCCTCTTGCGATAAGATGGCCTGTATTGAATGCTGACCTCCCACTGATAAAGAAGCAGCAGAACTTGACGTTGAAGGAATTGTAGATACTGCCTTTCTGCTCATCTTGAAAATTTTAGTGAAAATAAGAGTAAAAAGAAAAAAAGAAAATCTTCAGGCACTTATGTACCCTAATCCAGCCGAGAACAGGGCCATGCAAAGAGAAAAAAAATATCAGCAAATCAGAAAAGGAGAGAGAGAGAGAAAAAAAATCCCGAAAATCTTCAGGCACTTGCTTGCCCTAATCCAATAGGTTCAATTTAAAAAAAAAGAGAATATACAAAATAGCCAGGGATAGAAATTAACAATCAAAAATAAAAAAGGCCTTAACCCTAACCCAAAAAAGGAAACGGAAAAAGGAATAAAATATTAAAAAGTAATAAAGATGTAATTAAAAAGGGAGATATACCTCCAAAAAAAAGAAAAGAGAAGTATATCAATGAGGAGAAGATTAAAAATTAAAAGAAGTGTCGAAGTGAAAAGTGAAGGTTGGGGTGGGCAAAAGGAAGAATAAAAAGCAACTCTATATTTAAAGAAAAAGAAAAAAAACTGCCATTCACCATACAAGGCTCTAAAAACAAAAGGCCTATTTTCTCAAGGTCATTCCAAATCTTGTCATTTCCACCACAAATTCAAGCTAGCAGCGATAATGCACCTGCTGCATAAACAGAATCTTCCGACCTCAAATTCTAATCCATAAAAGGCAGGTCTTTTATAAATATAGTCCATGGAAATTTACAGAGAATAACACAGCCTTACCTATAAGCCTCTAGTTGGCAGTGTTGCCTCTTACCCTCCCCTCACTTCAGATAATGCAGTTTAAAAGTTTAAAGAATTTAAAAGGGGGAGGGGGCAAAAACAGTATAATGAGAAAGAAGAAAATTTACAATTAAAAAAAACACAAGTTAATCCAATCTGAGAAATCAGAAAAGAAAGGCTTTTCAGTCAGAAAAAAGTCCAGAAGAAAAAAAAAATTTAAAGGAAAAGCAAACCCAGTCCAACTTCAAGAATCTTGCAAAAATCCAGAAAAAAAAGGAAAAAGTTCAATTTATAATCAGATTTAATCCCATTGCTTAGTCTCTGTTCTTTAGCACTCTTAAAAAGATTTAAAGTCCCTAGGGTGTTCTCTTAGCAAAAAAAAGCAGTTCTAAAGCTAATCTCACCTGACCAATACACTGTTTCCGATCTTCTTCCTCCTTTCTGGAGCTGTCCCGGCTTCAGCAGTTTTAGGGGCTGCCTCTTCTCTGCTGGCAAGAGGGCTTCACCTGGATCAACCAGGGACTTTTCAGGTATCCCTGGGATCCCCTGGATGTGCCCTCTCATCGTCCCTACGGGAAGTTCGGGTCCAAACGGACCGTACAGCAGCTCGAGTTTTGACTGCGACCTCAGAGCAACTGGGTCGCATGTCATCTCACCACGATGTCAGCTCCGCCCTCTCTTTTGCAATTACCTTTTGAGGCTTTCCCTCCTTATGGAGGATGTCAATGATGATTTTCTGCACAACTGTCAGGTCAGCAGTCTTTCCCATGATTGTGCTTCCTACTGAACCAGACTGAGAGACCCTTTAAAGGTTCAGGAACCCTTTGCAGGTGTTATGGCTTAATTAACTGACACTTTGAGCCTAGAATATTGAACCTTTTCACAGTATTCTAATTTTCTGAGATGGTGGATTTGGGCTTTTCATGAACTGTACACCATAATCATCTCAATTATGACAAATCATGGCTTGAACTATCTTTCTTTGCATGTAATGAGTCTGTCTCATATATTAGTTTCACCTTTTAAGTTGCATTTACTGAAATAAATGAACTTTTGCACAATATTCTAATTTCCTGAGTTTCACCTGTATATGATGTTATGCAAAAAATGAAAAAATAAAAAATTTATACCAAAAAACCCCCATCCAGTAATGGAGCATCAGCAATTTCTGGAGGCAAGCTGTTCCACTGGTTAATTGTCCTCACTGTTAGGAAGTTTTTCCTTAATTCCAGATTGCTTCTCTCTTTGATTAGTTTCCAACCATTGTTTCTTAAAGTCCTGCTCTCTGATGTTTTGGAGAATAATTTGACCTCCTCTTCTTTGTGACAGCCCCTCAAATATTGTAATACTGCTATCATGTCACCCCTGATCCTTTTCTTTAGATTAGCCAAATAGAAATCCTGCAGCCGTTCTTTATGTTTTAGTTAGTTTTTCAATTCAATCCTTTATTGTCAATGCACATATGTGCAGGGAAATTGAATGAGCCTCCATCAGTACAATCACACAAAGCACAGAAACACAGAATACATTCAAATACAGAATACATCTCCAGACTTATAAACAAATCCCTAACCCCAGGAAATACCTGTGCTAGGCACACACAAAACCTGGGCTAGTTACTCTTCTCTGAACTTTTTCCAAAGTCTCAACATATTTTTGTAGTATGGTGACCAAAATTGATTGTGTTACTCCAGGTGTAGTCTTACTAGGGTTTTATAGAGTGGTACTAATACTTCACATGATCTTGATTCAATGCCTCTGTATTAGCTTTTTTGGCTGCATACTTCTGGGTCATATTCAAGTGATCATCCACTAGGACTCTAAGGGCCCTCTCATAATTACTCTTTTTGAGCCAGGTCTTTCCTAATCTGTAGTTATATATTTGATTTTCTTGCCTAAATGTAACTGAATACCACTGAAAAAGAAAAACAAGAATTTTAAGAAGAAACCAGCATGGCTGCACAAAGATCTCTCCGACAAACTGAAAGACAGAGACAATTACAAAAAATGGAAAGAGGAACACTTAACTAAGACTGATTACCAGTAGATAGCCAGAACATGCAAAAATGAAGTTATGAAAGCAAAGGCTCAGAATGAACAAAGACTTGCAACAAAAGTCAAAGATAATTTTAAAAAGTTTCTTTCAACATAACATTAATAACAAGAAAAAAATCAAAGAAACAATAGGTCCACTAAAGAGAGAAGATGGCAAGGAAGTAACAGGCAATTTGGAGAAAGTAGAGCTGCTTAACTCATTCTTTGCATCAGTCTTCACACAAAAAGAAATTATACCAAAAAAAAAAAAAACTATACCAAAAAAACCCTGTAAAGACAAACTAGAAATAAAAAAATTACAATAAGCAAGAAAATGATAAGAGAACACCTGTCTGACCTTGATGAATATAAATTACCAGGCTCTGATGGAATATACCCCAAAGTTCTGAAGGAGCAGGCAGATGCTATCTCAGAACCATTGTACTATATCTTTCAAAAATCCTGGAGCACCAGTGGAAGTTCCCAAGGATTGGAAAAGAGTTGATGTGGTTCCCAACTTCAAGAAAGGGGGTGGGGGGGAACAGATCCAGGAAACTACAGACCGGTCAGATCTAACATCAATACCTGGGAAGATTCTGGAAAAGATAATAAAAAAATAGATCTGTGAACTGTAGTTTATATAGTTATATAAACTATAAAATTATAACTAGTAGCCAGCACGGGTTTGTTAAAAAAAACATCATGCCAAACTAATCTTATTTCATTCTTTGATAAAGTCACTAAATTAGCAGACCAGCGAAATGCTGTGGAGATAGTATACTTAGATTTCAGTAAGGCATTTGACAAAGTAGATCACAACTACTTCTTGGTAAGCTAGAAAAATGTGGAATAAACAACATCCCCATCAGATGGATTTGTAGCTAGCTGACAAACTACTCAACAAATAGTCAATGGTACTACATCTACATGAAGAGAAGTAATGGGGTACCACAAGGCTCCATCTTAGGCCCAGTACTCTTCAATATCTTCATAAATGACTTAGATGAGGGAACAGAAGGGGAGCTCCTCGGAGCTCCCACATTACACCTCTCCTGCACGAGCTGCACTGGTTCCCTGTGGCCTTTTGGGTGTGATTCAAGGTGCTGGTTCTTACCTTTAAAGCACTCCATGGCTTGGGACCCGGGTACTAACGGGACCACCTGTTGCCACCATCCGCCTCCAGCCGACCTGTGCGTTCCCACAGGGCAGGCCTCCTCGGGGTTCTCAAACGCAAAATATGCAGTATTAATACAGTTAATATACATGATATCAATAACACTTCTGGGACTAAAAATACTAATGGACAAATTGCATATTTTCCATTTTATTGTTATATTGATAATGCAATCCATATTTAAACCCTTGCACTGACCAGTCTGATTGCATCACAAGTTCAACATAGGAAAAGATTGTAATATGATCAGATACACATCTCAGCTTAGTAGACTGTTGCTCACTTGTTCTTTACTGACAAGAAGAAATTAATATTATTTAATCTGCAAATACATTTTGTTTTAAATCTAAAATGCAAGAATTTATTTGCAGACTCAAGAATATTCAGTATCTCTTTCTTATTATGCATTTGTAATTGATTGGAAGCAATATAACCTCTAACTGGCTGTGGGATCACACTCTGCATTGTTGACTAATTTTTTTCATTGCATGTTTGACTATTTGTTAAATTCTGTGGTTTGTGGGTGATAGCTTGACATTTAAAGTTGCAGAGAAAAAAGTGCTTTTTCTCTAATAATGTTTATTTAACATTAGACCCAAATGCTTTCTGTTCATCTGCTTGTAACAAATTACTTTCCTTGGGTGTTTGATAGCCTTGTTATCTAGTTCTTTTTTGTAAATGTATTCTTCCTTAGGCTATGTTCTTCTATGTGAAATTCTGCAGAAAATGTTTGCCCTTTTTAAATTTTCTGAACGTATGCCATTTATTATCAGAGCCTAATGTATATCCTATTGATATGTAAAAGGAATCCTAATGAACAAATTACCACAAATTGGTGCTGGTTTCATTCAGTTTGAAAGCGGAGTCATCCAGTGTGCAATGCACCATTGTGAGAAAGTACCTCCTTAAATTTCATAGCTGATTGTACCATTTTGAATTGCAATAACTGCAGCCAAAACTTTCTGGATTGTAACAGATGATTAATTTATGGCATTGTATAGGAAATTTGGCTAAACAAACCAGAATAATTCTGTTATTGATCTAACAATATGTTCATATGGGAATCTTGGGTCATTATACTAGTAATCACCTGGAGTTTGTTCTTGGCCAATGATTTTAACATGTTGAAAGAGGCTCAAAATGCGGGTGCTAGTTCACTTCGGGAGGGAGGCGGTATAGAAATCAAATAAACATAAACATAATGTTTATCACAGAATCAGTTTATTATCTGTTTCTGCTAAGGGAAGAAACAAGGAGGAATTAATGAGAAATGGGTACCATTGAGTTTCCTTGTTCCATAATGAGCTAGAGTTTATTTATTTATTATTCACATTTATATACCGCCCCATCTCCCTAAGGACTTGGGGCGGTTCACAGCAAATAAAACAGAATACATAAACAATATTTAAAAGCCAATATAAAACCATTAAATTTGCTGATATTTAAAAAAACAGTTAAAAATTAAATTAATTCTAAAATTTAACCAAGATTAAAATACCCCAAGGTGTCAGGCCAGGCCGGCTAGTTGGAAAAAGTGAATTTTTAAAAGTTCTGTTTTTATTTATTGATATGAATGTGTGTATGTATGTGTGTGCACATGTGTGTATCCACTTTATTCTTATATTTCTCATATGCTAAAAAATAAATTCCCTCAAGTCAAATTGAACTTGGTGAGTTCATGGATTGCCCATAAAGTTTGCTTTGGTGGCAATATGGAAATAGTTTCTCCCCGTTTTTTCCCCAACTAGGCAATTACCTTCATATTTCCTGGTAGTCTCATCCAAGAACTAACCAGATGCAAACTTGCTTATGTTTTTAAAACCAGCCAGGATCAGCTCATATAGTTATTTAGCAAAACTTTTTATATACTGTAGGGAATAAAAAAAAATCAAGGTAACCTCTCAGGACTCCAAACAACTTCAGATTTATCAGACAATCTTAATAAAGAAAGTGAATTTCTCCTGTAGGGGACCAGAGTTAATATTTTAAAACATAAATGATCAAATGACAAATTATTCTTCATACATGCCTTTGAAAGGGATAAGGATGCTCTTTGGCAGAAATCAGATGCTCTGGAATTCCAGCAGAAGCTCACAGCAGAACAAAGATGGCTTGGTGATGCTGAAGTCACTAGTTGCTTAGAATGTCAAAAAGAATTTGGCTGGATGAATCGCCGACATCATTGCAGGTCAGTATTGAGGAGATTGAACAAATATGAGCAATGATTATTAGCCTAGCCCAGACATGGGCAAACTACTGCCCACGGGCTACATCCGGCCCGTTGGGCTTTTTAATCTGGCCCGCAGAACCACCCCAACTTCCTCAACCACATTCCATTTATGCGGCAGCATTTATGGCGCCCGCCCTTCCCCGATACAAAGGCCTTTTTCCAGCTGGGAGATTGATGGATCTCATCACCCAAAAAAAAAGGGTCAGTGAAGGAGTGGGGCTTGTTTCCAGGAAATGACATCGCACGCATGTGGCCACCAGTGTTTTTTCCGGCTGGTGAGGCAGGGGTTTGGACAAAGACCTGTGACCTCCCAGCTGCCGCCACAGTTCTCCACCGCCTTCTGGGGCTTCTGATTGCCGGATACACAGATCTGTGCTGAGATTGTTGTGGGGGTCATTTGGGGCTCGCTGTAGCGCTATCGATTGGGTGGCCGTGGCTTTCGTTGGCTCCCGGGGGCTCCCAGGAGCAGCAGCCGCCTTGCGCAACTCTTCCACGGCCTCCCCATTACCGCTGCAGTTCTCCGTCGCCTCCTGGGGCTCCTGCAGTGGCCGTGGCTTTTGTCGGCTCCCGGGGGCTCCCAGGAGCAGCAGCCGCCTTGCACAACTCTTCCACGGCTTCCCGGCGGGACAGGACACTGACACCCGCATGTCTTTGCAGGCGTGGGATACAGCAGCCATGGAGAAGAAGGTAAGAGGGTGGCGGGCAGGAGTGGGCGGGCAGACGCGGCTCCACAGCGGCAATGCCGGCTCTTCTCCCGCCGCCCGTCAGCAGCACCTGGGCAACGGGAGAAGAGAGGGCATTGCCGCTGTGGAGCCGTGCCCGCCCACTACCCCCCCCCGCTACCCCCTCCCGCTCCTGCCCGCCGCCCTCTTACCTTCTTCTCCATGGCTGCTGCATTCGGTATCCCATGCCTGCAAAGACACGGGGAGGGGGGGCTGCGGGAGGGGGAGTAAGGGTGGGGGGGCTGCAGGAGGGGGAGTAAGGGGGGGCTCAGGAGGGTGAGTAAGGGTGGGATGGGTGAGGGGGAGACCGTCATTGTGGCCTGCGAGTCAAAAAGTTTGGCCCGCAAGTCAAAAAGTTTGCCCACACCTGGCCTAGCCTGATGTTTAACAATCAGCACAATTTTATATTATTTTTACATTATCATACACTTGGGTTTGTCCCCAGTTCCATCCAAAATATTATTCAAATACTAATACTATGTTCATGTTTCGTTTATGCTTTAGCATTATTCACAATATATATATATTCTTGCCCTGGCTTGAAGCAGAAGGCACCAGCCTGAAGATGACGAGTGAGATCTCGCCGAAATGTTGCAAAGAAATTCTGAAACTTACACAGGAAAAGACCCGAATAGACCCAGACCTGTATGTCTGTGTGTGTGTGTGTGTGTGT
>JAEANM010025517.1:0-10924 GCA_017656035.1 Myanophis thanlyinensis | reverse complement strand
TGGGGAAAAAACAAAAGGAGATTTCTTCTAATAACTGGTTCTATAGAACTGGTGCGAACCGGCTGAATTTCACCTCTGTATTCTTTTTACAAAATGAACTACATACCAAAGTTTAATGGCATCCATAAATGATTTTATTAGGCTGACTAGAGCTAAACCTAAAAAATCCAGTGGGTTTTGTATCATTTCCACTTCCCCCCACTTAATGGGGGGAGAACCAGATCTGCACACCATAATGTGACTTGCATTTGAAATTCCCCACAATTTAAAAAGAAGTTTCACTTTGAAGGTGTGCTATCTGAGAACAGCAAGCTCCTCTGCAGCTGTTGAGAACTTGAGCTAGTGACAAATGTGTTTTCAGCTTCTGCATAGAAATGGTTTGCTGAACAATAAGTACTACTGAGTTTACTCTTAGATATGGGGATGCAACACTGCAAGACTTCCTTCTGTACAGAAGAGATATAGCCCAAGGGGTTCATCTATACAGGTAGTCCTCCACTTACAACAGTTCATTTAGTGACTATTCAAAGTTACAACGTCAGTGAAAAAAAGTGACATGACAATTTTTCACAGTTATGATCTTTGCAGCAGCATCCTGGTCACGTGATAAAATGCAGATGTTTGGTAATTGATTCATATTTATAACTGTTGCTGTGTTCGGGGTCATCTGATCATCTTTTATGACAAGCAAAGTCAATGAGGAAGCTGACAGATTCACTTAACAGCCATGTTATTAACTTAACAACCTTAGTGATTCACTTAACAACTGTGGCAAAAATGTTGTAAACTGGGGGAAAACTCACTTAACAAATTTCTCACTTAACAACAGAAACGTTGGGCTCAATTGTGGTCGTAAGTTGAGGACTACCTGTATATTCTTATTGGGGAGAGACAGGGAGGAGGGGCTGGAGCAATGTACATGGACCTATAGGATACAACTTAGTCATACTATTTTATTAGGATGAAATAGTGACTGATGATCTCAGGAAAAGCTGTGCTTGATTTAGGTGTTTCTGAAAGGTGCTATGTGTATGCCTCTGTATTCTTGAAATCATATTTTGCCTTTCAAATCTGAATCACTTTAATAATCCACCCACAGGGATGGTGATAAATGGCAACTTCTAAGACCTTTATTAATTGGCCACATTAGCTGATGGTATGGGGGCTTGTTGTTCAACAATATCTGAAAGATCACAACTCCTATATAGGCAGAGTTCATATATTGTGATAATGAATGGTTCTAAGTAAGCAAATTAACTAATTCACAATGTCTGGTTGAGATATCCTATGAACCGAAGGCTATAAGAGCTGGGATGCAAAAAATGTAGACAACCACTGGAGAGAACCAAGGGATTTGAATTTGTGTATCTCTTTGCTGTCATCCAGTGGTCATCCTCAATTTTGGAAGGCCAAACTAAACCGAAGGAAATCCTTTGACTACGTGAAAGATAAATATCTAACCTTACAGGAAAGTTTGGAACAACAAGCAGTCTTAATGCTGAACACAGAAATGTATGTATCTACAGTATGTACGTGTGTGCATGTGTGTATTCAGAATATAGAGTGAGAAGAGAATCTTTTGTCCCTATCCTGAAGAACATTGTTTATCTACTCAGCCATATCTAACTGGTCCATGTCTCAGCTTTGGGCATTTCACAGCGCTGCTGCTAAACAAACACTTTTTAACTTCAAGGCCTTGTCCCTAGACTTCCTAGACATGCAGTACATTTCCTGCCATTGTGCTATGTCTTCAAAGCTCTGCATACCTCTCATACTGAATACTTGTTTGTCTTTAAAGGGGAACTTTGTTTTGCATGAAGAAACCAGGAAACAGTACTGGTCCTTGTGATGTGGTGTAAACGGTGCCCCTCCTCATGTAAAGCCCAAGAGCTGATCGAACAAAAAACATTGCCAGCACAAACAACTCTTAAACATGGCCACTCCAGACTCTGACATCAAAATACACTCTTTTTTGTTTTTTGGTAGTCTTCTCTACCCTCCAAAGGACTGAATTTAGGAATGGAAAAGTCAACCTTTAAAATAACACAGCACTGTTTTCACTGTTTTCATTGATTTTACATGAGTGGAAATGAGCATAGAAAAAGGACCTGAAATTCCTTTCGTTTTTATTACAGAATGCAATGAAAACGTAAAGACAGCCAGATAAATTAGCTATGTTCCATACCCAATCTTATAGCTTCTCAAAATGCAGTGTTTCATATTTTGTCTTCTTCTACCCTCCCCACCGATCGTCAAATTTTATTACTGCTTGGGTTAAAGAGATGCCAATTGACCTTTAATACATCCACTGCAAAATGGGCTGAGCAACCTAGCTGCACTTGCGTGACTCTTCCACACCATGCCTTGCCCCGATGAGATGATTAGTGAAGCATCCCCTTTCTTTTGACTATTTATAATACTGAAACCTCTTCTGGCTGATTTTCATATTTCACAAAATCTTGGAATTGGTCACACATCGCTAGTTAGTCTCTCTTTTTTGCATAAATGGTCCAAATTAAGACAGTTAGAATTAGCCTGGCATCCTAGTCAATTGGCAACTTATTAACTGAATCATAACTGATTGTGTCAAATTCTTCAAAATTATGTCATCATCTTCAGACCTCAGCTTATCTTTTTTTAATTTTATTGTAGTACTGTTATGTCAGGAAGAATGGGCATGACTACTAGTTGCTTCTTTGCTTTCATCATGCTTTTTCTGTTAGCCATTCAGTTATTGTAAGAACAAACATTCCCAAGTAACAAGATTGGTGGCAAAACACTTTGAATAGTGAGCATAGCTTGACTACCTACTACTTGACTACAACTTTTAGTATCCTCTGCCTGCATAGCCAGCAATGACCCAAAGTGGCATATACATTTAATAAATAAATAATAAATAAAATAAAAGAGGGAGGCTAGAAGATATACTTCAGCAACATCTGGTGGGCTGTTGAGTCTTCTCTCTGTACCACTGAATTGCCTAACAGTTGCAGAAATTCTTCTTGGCTCAGTTTAACATTCTTTCAGATGTTATGCTATGGCCTTTGTAAAGAATGTAATTGTTTTGATGGCTCAGGGATGGTTGAAACAATTATGAGGGCTTTGTTGTACTCTTATTTGTATTTACAGAATTGGTAACATTGATAGCCTCTTATGCCCCATCATGTAGATTTTCTGCTATAACATATGGGGTATATCAGCAACAAAATGATGGGCATGCCAGATAAATAATTAATCTACTTCCCTCTCCACTGTAGTTTATGTTGTAATTTGCTTCTATGTCACAGTCTACTTTATTATACCTTGGTATTGTTGGTATCTAGGGTGTCCTTTTCTTAGAAGTGATTTAATTTGCTGGCCTTTCTCATGTAGGAGAGCATAAAACTGAACTGAGAAAATCAAGCATTGTTTAGAAAGTTGGTCTGTAGGGATTAAAAAGATCGTTGTTTGTGTACTAACCTCCTTGCTGGAACAACTTGAGTCTATGATTGGCTTGGCAATGGAGTTCTTCAGTTTAGGGCTCAAGAGGACTTCAATCTGTATCCTTACACCATGACAATCATGAGATAACCAGCATTAGGGCCTTGTTTAAAAAGTTGGTCTATAGGGGTTACTATTTAACAGGCTGTCACAGGTGCTTAATGGATCTTAGTGACTTTCAGAGGGACCTTGAAGTTGTTCCTAGGCATGGGGTATACAGTTAGATGATGATTTACTCACTGCTTGGAATGAGAGGGCAACAGTTGCCTTGGATCAGATCACATCTATGAGGACATTATGTTTATGGATCTGAGTGGGGTCCCTGGTTTTCAGAGGAACTCTGAAGAATGAAGCAGCACAAGCGATAGCAAGTACATTGCTGAGAGTGCTAGCCCACCATTTTAGTCCACCTTTGTGTTGAATGGGGGAAATTCTTATTGTAATATTTTTATTGTATTTATTAGAATTTGTCAAACAATAACAACAGAGAAACAAATTCAAGAATAAAAGATAAAAATACAATGACAGGGACAATAGGCACATCAGTGCACTTATGCACACCCCCTCTACTGACCATTTAGGTATGGTATAAGGTCCACAGAAGTCAATTTGTAACTGAAGCTATGGAAATTTATAGCTGAAACAACTGATTCAGGTAGAGCATTCCAGATTTTGTAATAGTTCAAGGGAGAACTCAAATTTAAATGTTATATTTACACTTTTCTATTTTTATCTGAAGGGAGATTGGGTAACATGTTCTCTCTATGTTCTCAGCATCCTGAAAGTGACAAAAATAAAGGTGAATACAAGTCAGCCTCAAACTGCTTTTAAAGAATTGGGAGTGGAAATGATCACAGTGCGGAAGCTCTCTTAAGTATGTTAAATTTCAGTTCAACTGTGTATCTCTTGGCAGCTACTGCAATACAACTATTGCTGCTTCCTACATTTAATTGCTGGGTATTTCTCTGACCCTCTTGTTTACAAGAGGAGGAACTGAGAACTCCATTGGAACACTGCCAACACATTCCTTAATATGATTTTAAAAGTATCTGCCAAACCCAAACTAGTGTAATTAGCATGCTGCTTACTCTGTAGGGTATTTTCAAGTATAGCAGGTTCTGTGTATATTATCAGATTTGGCATAAGGTATGAAGACCAGCTGGATTAACTATTTAATTCCTACACCTACTTTGTATCCTGTAAGGTAGAATTAATAGCTTGTTGAATTTTAGAATGTTTATGAAATATTTCTAGTTGTTATAGGAGAGGTATCTTGGTCCATGCTGGCAAAAAAAAAAAAAAAAAGCCCAGAAATTTGATAGCAAATTTTCCAATTAACAACTTTTCTTATTAAAATAAAACTTGTATAAGTTTTCATGAGTTGCATCCAATGAAGTGAGCTGTATCTCACAAAATCTTATGTTTTTAATAAAACTCTAGCTGGAAAAGGCACTACCGCGCTTCTACATGCTTGTAGCTATTTAGACAATGCAGTATTTAGAGAAGAAGTGGCCATAACCAGTACAAAATAGATCATCTAATGCTCCTCATCCTGAAATTATTGGAGGCTTAGTTAGCTCTTTGTCACCTCTAAAAAGTTGCTTTGTACTTTATAAACTGGCAAAAAATGATAGTTATATACATTGCTTAAGTATTCTGACAGATGTGCCTAAGTAGAAAATCTCAGTCCCGCATCTAATTCCTGTTCCTTATTTCTTTATCTTGCTACATGAATTGTGGACTGATTAAGGTCACATTCTGTATGGAGAAGACTGATAGAGAAAAAAAGAGAAGTCACCTGGGAAATTCTGATCATGTTAAACTTCACTTGTATTTTTTATTAATGTCTAACATGGACCTTAATATAATGATAATACATATAAGCATGAGTCTCTGTAACAAGCCACAATGACCTCAACACGATTATAAGAATGATTTCATCAGAGTTACATAATGATTAATGACATCATTACATTGAGCCATTTGTGTAAAGATGTCATCAAGCCTGTCATTATTTGCCCATGGTTGCCCTTGTGACTCCCCATACATATAAGAAAATCTTCTAAGAAAGTCTGTTAGAACAAGCAGTTTTGATACTTAGTCTGATCAACTACTTTATTGCAACAATAGTATGACAATGTTTTTTCTTCCTTCCAAATTAGGCTATGAACCTTTTATAGGAAGGTATTTAAACTGGTAAATAATAATAAAAAATACCAGCAATCAATACTATCAATACTTTTAGTTGCTTCATCTGTTGCATTCAATTCTATGGAAATATGATTAAGAATGTTGACCATTCTTTAAAGATGCACAGTTATTAAAATCCTAAAATGCTAAATCTACAAATGCTAAAGCTAAAAGACATTTAACTGTAATAGCTGTTAGTGGTGCAGAAGCAGAACAAGGCTTTCATTGAATAACATTATTATATGCAAAAAGAGTAAGTTAACAAGGGGCCTTATATAACTACCCTAAACCTAATAGGCAAGCTTTTGACTAACTGAGATGCAGAAACTTGTGTTAACAATTGGGCCTGGCAACATAGTTTAGGTACGGATTTCAGAATTCCTCTCGGAACTATTAAAGAACCATCAGAGAATATGTTTGCACTATAGAACCATCTTAGCAAAAAGACACCATCAATATATTTAAAAGTTCAACCTATTTTCTAATTTTATCTACAGTATTTCTAATCTGTGATTTTGCTTTCTAAATAAATGTTGATTGTATGCACTTTAAAATACATATTTCATGGAATGGTTTATTCTTAATTAACACATACTCTTATAACCTCTTCTGAACAAATTGGTATTGTATCCCTGTGTATTTGTTGAAAGTACAAGCTTTCATTGACATTTGAGGAAAATAGTCATGAGTATTCATGGCATTGATTGGCCATACTTCATAAGAAAAGATGAGGATTTCTTATTACTGTAGATCAAAGAAGGTGACTCTAAAGGAAATGTTAAAAGAAGCAAGAAAGGAGTGAGTTCCTTGAACAAGAATGACAAGCATAGGAGACACTAAAATATTGTGCACCATTGGGCTCAAACTCTTTTCCTGAATCTTCAGGGAAGAGACAAGACATTGTGCTGAACAGGAAAGAAAAGATGAACCACAAACACCAAGGGGAAAACAACTGCTCTCTGAAAGGAGAGATCCTCTGTGACTTTTTCCCTTCCTTCTCAACATATTTGTTCTTTGAAAGTTTCTACCTGCTAATACAGTATTCTCCATAATAATAAAATTTAAAAACATACTCCAAGCACAACATAAAACTGTTCTAAAACAGTCTTTGTTTACATTAAATCACCTTTGTGTAGACTTCTTGCAAAACTAGGTGTAATGTATTGCCCAGGCGCGGATGGAGTTTCCACTCTGGTCCAACAATGCGGACTCTTGAACCGGCAGCTGATTGGCTGCCGAATGAGCGATTCTCATTGGCTGGTTCGTCCAGCCAATGGGAAGCGCGGAAAGTGAAGCCGCGGCAAAATATAAAAACCGCGGCTCACTTCTTTTCCTCCAGTTATGACCGGAGCAAAAGCTCATCGTGAGTTTTGCTTGCAGCTTGGAAATAAAGGGACCCTTTGCAGTCATCCAAACTGACCTTGCGTCTACTGCATTCTTTATCCAATTTGGACCGGGGTTTCGGCTATAACACTAGGTTCTATCTATGTATATATGTGCAAAGGTACAAAGAAATGGGTAGTAATTTCAGCAGTGTATTCATTAAACTATGGAGAAATCATACTGGGAACAGTATGTATGAAGTAGAGCTTTACATTGCCTTAGGGAGTCCTTGTTACCATGTAGTTCAATCCCCTCTCAGGTAACCTTTTTGGGAAATGACAAAGCAGAGGAAAAAAGACTGAGTGGAAAAAGCTCTAGAGAAAGTACTTAGAGAACAGCCATGGTTCATAATAACAGACTTGAAAGCACTTGCTTATTAAAAAAAACCCCACATCATCTGTGTGAAAAACATGCAGATGCTTAAGACTACATCCTCCCTTATCTCAAAGCTAGAAAAAATAAGCATTGTCTGGAGGGTAGATAGGGAAGTACAGAAAGATTAATACCGTACTTTGTTTGAAAAATGGACTAAAATATAATAGGCTAAATGGACGATAAGCTGACAGGATATGGGGAGTCTTTTTATGTTTGCTTTGCAGCTGGCTTACAAGCAGTGGGTTTCTTGGCTTTTGAGTAGAGAAGATTTTGCTCTACTTATCACTTACTTCTTTTAACTGTAGAGATGATAGAATTCGTACCTAGTATCTGAATTGACTAGTTGGTTATTTAAGTTGATGAATTCCTACCAGTGTTGTTTCTCTCATGTTGTGTTTACCCACAACTTTGGTCTCCAAAGCACAGGACAAGGAAACATTGCCCTTGAACACCACTTGTGTCCACTTAGATTAGAGGATATTATGCCATCCATACTGTAGGCTGTTCCATAGGCTCTGTCTGTTCCCTAGTCAGGCAAGGTCATAATAAATGTCAATCTGGCTCAACATCACTATCTCAAAGTGGCTAATCAAATCCTTTAAACTCCATGAGCAAGATGTAAAGGCCCTCCCCAGCAACTGGCATTAAAAGAGGTTTGCCTCTGATGGCATAATATTATCAGGGAAGCCTCCTTCTATTTTCTCTTTGCAGGAAACTGTTTTTTCTGTTTTGTTTTGGGTGTTTTTGGAGGTCCATAGAAACATGTCAGTCTACCACAGTCTCTCCATCACCCAGGAGGCACAAAGTTTATCTGTCTCTATCAATACACTCTTCCACACACACACCCTGCCCCTCCATCTTGTCTGCTTTTGGTGAGAACTAGCGTTTGCTGAAACCGGGGAAACCCAGAAGATTACTTCCTTCCTCCTTTTCAGTTATGATTCTTGAGGAAAGGCAGTAAATTTTTCACATTATAGCGAATAAATTTTTCCTCAGGCAAAACTTCATTATATTTCCTCTTTGACCCTGCAGTTGTTCCTGCTTGGGTTTGGGGGCATAATTCTTTCAGCAAGAGGGACAAATTAGACATTTTTGTGAGGGGCTGTCAACAGGATGGAGCTGATAATTAGGCAATATTGAATCAGCAAGTGAGCCACATGTGGTATGGTGTCTTATGTAATAAGCAACAAGTATCTTTAATTAAAGATTCCAAATGCCCCTCATTAATGCCCCTACATAAGGCTCCCCTTGAAGAGCATCCGGAGGCTGCAGTTGGTGCAGAGTGCTACCGCGTGGGTGATCCTGGGGGCTCCTCGGAGCTCCCATATTACACCTCTCCTGCGTGAGCTGCACTGGCTCCCTGTGGCTTTCCGGGTGCAACTCAAGGTGCTGGTTCTTACCTTCAAGACGCTCCATGGCTTGGGACCCAGGTACTTATGGGACCGCCTGTTGCCACCATCAGCCTCCCGCCGACCTGTGTGTTCCCACAGGGCAGACCTCCTTGGGGTTCCATTGTCTGGATGTTGTCGTCTGGCGGCCCCAAGGGTTTGAGCCTTCTCTGTGGGGGCACCCTCCGTTTGGAACAAATTGCCCCGGAGATCTGGACCATCACAGACCTACGGACCTTCCGGTGCGCATTAAAAACCTATTTGTTCCAACAGGCCGATTTGGCCTAGTACTAATTAATTGGGGGTTTTAAAATTGTGTTTTACATTTTTAACATTAAATTTTAAATTTTTTAATTTCATATTAGGTTTTAAATTTAAGTTGTGATCAGCCACCCAATTTAGTTTTAACTTTTAATTTGTTTTTAAATTGTTATATATTGTGTGTTTTTTTTTAGATGGCTGTACACCGCCTCGAGTCCTTCGGGAGGGAGGCGGTACAAAAGTTTAATAAATAATAATAATAATAATAATAATAATTAAGGTGAACAAGCTACATAATTTGAAACTCCTATATGTAAATAAACTTGAGCTACAGTTGTACATGGACATGCAAATCTTGAATAATATATTTAAGTTCCACAAACAGAAATTAACCTGTCTGCCTTGTGATCCTACAATTAAGTTTGTTATTAGCAAGGACATGTGATGGACAGCTATATAAATTTGTTAAATAAATCAGCAAAAGCAGGAGAATGGTCTTATAAGTCTAGAACTAAAGAGATGAGTTGCAAGAATAACAAGAGCTCACTCTGATGTCAGAAACTATTCTGATCCAGGAGGCTACAGCTCAAAATTAGAAGCTAATGGTATATTCAGATTTGACAGAAATGAAGCAAATCAACACTTTCAGCCGGAAACCAAATAGCTCATCTCCCAAATTTGTGCAGCTGAAAAGGAGGGATTTTTTTTTATTTGTAAGGCTTTATACGTGTATTGGTATGCATTCTTTTAAACTACAAATATAATCTTTTTAAGCATTTCAGCTAAAACTACATTTTTCAGTGACACATATATCATACATACATATATCATATAGAGTTATCAGCTCCTAACATTATTACAAGACAAGTGAGATGAAAGAGTTGAGATTATATGCATTTTTCTTGTTTTACCTCAAAAGGGAGTATGGGAATCTACATGCATTTTCTAACACATGATACTTATTCAATCTTCTCTTGATCTCCTCCCTATTCAATCTTTTTCTTGTCAAGGAGCAAAAAAAATCAACTATACAATGTCCCTGTCAAGCACAGGATAGAAGTCCAGGCAGTTTAAATAAATATAAAGGTTTATTGCAAGCTTATGCTCTATACAAGAATCTGAATTAATAATGATCAAAACAAACTGGCAGTAAATAAGAGCCAATGGAATTCAAGGTAGGCTGGACTTAGATTTCTTGTGGGAATGAAGGGACTCGATGTGCTCAACCCTCCCTCAGGATCAGTCCTCTTAACCAGCCCTGAGTTTTTCATTTCATCGCATGTGGAAAATAGAAGTTTGAAGGAGGTTGCATTAAATCACAATGGAAGATAGAATCCTTCATTCATCAGTGTTGGAACCAGTTCTTATTAACTAGTTCATAAATCTTGACTAATGGAGTTCTGTAACTATCCAAAATGTTTGGAATCATAGCAGATAGTTAGTTTGATGATGCCATCTACTCAGTGTCCAGCAATTGTGAAAAAGACAAATTTCATGCTAAGAATGATTTTTTTTAAAAAGGGATTGAAAATAAAACAGCCAACTTTGTAATAGAAATCTATGGCACATTCATGTTTGGATGCATAATTCTTACAATTTAAAAAAAATCTAATAAAAAAAATGTGCCAAAGAAGTAATCAAAATGATGCATGGCACAAAAGGGATCAAAGAAAAATTTCTCACACACAAAACACTAGGGTCAGAAGTCTTCCAAGAAAGCTGATTGGAAAGAAGAAGAGGAAATTTCTGAAGAGGAAATTAAACAGTATTTACAGAAAGCTGATTTACCACAAATTCCCAAAGAAATGAATGCAATACTAGAAGGAAATATCACAATGATGGAGTTG
>JAEANM010025516.1:0-10925 GCA_017656035.1 Myanophis thanlyinensis | reverse complement strand
AATAAATAAATAAATAAAAATATTAGAAGTTAGGTTAGCCGGGGTAGCCTTCATTCCATCCACATCAACAGTAACTCTCCTCTCAAGTGGGGCTTATCATTATCCGCTTATTTTAACTCTTGCCAGAAATGCGATGCCATAAATTTATAATGCTACAATTTTTATTTTATTATGAACCAACCTTAGGGTGTAATTTTGTGCATATTTACAGTATTAACCGTGGTTAATTCTCTAAGCTATGGAGATATGATTATAGCTAATGCTGGCCAAGATTTTGTTTTTTTTCTGTTTGGATAAAAAACAAAATGGGCTCCCTTCTTATTTTATAGAGATAATTTACTGGATTAACAATAATTCAGTCCTGGTAGTATAACTGAATTGTTTATGAATGATTTTATGATTCTCACTGAGAACAACAGAATTTATGAGACAGAGACAGATCACATAATCCCAAGAACTCTCTTTTTCAGGAGATGGGAACATTTATGGGTCTATTTCATTTACCCTCTCATGGGTCAGATCTTTCCAAGGCAATCCTTTATTTTTGCTTATCAGCCAACCCTTGATCATTTTAACATTTCTTCAACTCTATGCATTTGCTTTATTTTTAATGTAAACCATACAGAGTCATGTACATGAGATAGGCAGCTACATAAATCGATTAAACAGACAAACAGAAGCTATGTGAATTAACTCCCAGTTGTACATCTTTCACCAAAACAGGATCCTAAACAGCTGCGTCCTTAGCCTGTAAGGTTAAGATGTCTATGGACAGTGAGAGAAGAGATTCTGAACCCCAATATAACCTTCTCCAACCCAGTGCTCTCCAGATCTATTGCATTTTCCACTCTCAGAATCCTACACTGGGCCAGAGAAGGATCCCAGAATTCATGGTTCTGAACTGATTCAGAAATTGCTCCTATCAGTACACACAGCAGTGGCAAGTGTTCATCAAAATCAAATGAATGGATGGGTGGGTGGATAGATGGATGGAAGGAAGGATGGATGGGTGGATATATTTGTTTGAAGCAATTTTGGTTAAAGCAATTTTGTGCATTCTATTTCTATTGTAACTGAGACTAATCAATTAATGTACTAATTTTAAAATTCTGCTGCTTGGAAACTTTTGAATTAATTTCCTAGATTTATATTTATTGTTATGTATACATATTGTTATGTATTCTAGCAACTATTACCTATTATATAAATATTTTAATTGTTTGAACTTTTACTGGATGATTTTACTTTCAAACTCTGGCTTTGTAGGTTAGAGCAGAACACATTTCAATCAATCAATAATCAATAGACTTCTTCCCTGGGACCATAACCTAATCTATTAATGTAATAAACTTAAATCTAGATGAAGACTTTCAGAAGGAGCTGCCCTGGCATTTCAGTCTTGTCCTTGGGTTACCCTGGGAGAGGAGGAGAGCATGAGAAGAAAAGTACTTGTAAAGTAATTTGCAGAGATTTTAAATCCAAAAATAGTATGGTCAAAGGGCAATCCAATAGTTAACCATTGCAATAGAAACACTAGGTGATCTGAACTACCAGAATAAAATCTTAAATTTAGTCCAAGGAGAGTCCAGAGTTAAGTGGTTTTAAAAACTGGATTGATGATCAGTCATAAGTACCTTGATGCAAATAAGAATCAAGGTCACAGATGTTTCTCTAGTATAGGGCTGCTGTGAGCTCCAGATGTTCATGCACCAATTTGGAGAATCCCTCCCTTTTAGACTTAACCACTATAGTTAAATACACAGACATTATTTAACTCACTCTTTTGTGCCATGGGGGAGAAAATAGCTTTAAAACAGAAAGATTTACTTAGGAACCCTAATAATTTGCCAATCAACACTTCTTACTTGGACAATATACAGGTCACTCTATCTATTTTCCAGATGCAAGATGATGAATTGTGCTCACCTGTGATGTCATAAGTGATGTCATAAGTTCTGTGTTTGTATCCATACATCTAAATTTTAAGGCATAGTCTCTTCTCTTTTTTTGATGCTGCATTTTTTTTTCAATAATGCAAAAATGAATTTTACCTGAGAGGAAAGTACAACTTATCCATCTGTGGTATATTTTTTAAAACTTCTATTTAAGAAATACATCTGTCCTTCATGTATTCATGGGAACAAGCGCATCCCATTCATACATTGTAAGCCATAACTCTTATTGTCTATCACAAGCGAAGACACCTTGGCCTGCCAATTCATCACATAGTTCTGATCTCATTAAACAGACATCAATTAAGGTTTAGAGCTTTTTTTGTCTTGGTCAGTTTGATGACCAATGGTCAATTTAGTTTACAGACATTCCAGATGCACTATTGAAAAAGAAATCACGTTTGGCAATATTCAGATCAATTTTTTTTAATTTACTGGCACTTGGATCTCTCCCCCATTTCCAGGTCAATGATCCTGGATGTTAAGCTGTAATTTCCATGATTACCAGGTCAAGAGTGAAAAGGATTAGGGAGAATAGATTGGGAAACACTGCTTAAGATTTTGTAAATAGTAAATTTGTTCATTATATATCAAGTCTTCTGAACTTCAATTTAGTCTGTTCTCTATATCTCTACTAGATGTTGATATTCTCTCTCTCTTTCTCTCTCTCTCTCTCTGAAACATCTTTTCAGTAACCCCACTCCTTCACATTTACTCCATAGCCTGATATCCTCATGATAGCTTTTCGGTTGTTCCAGATCATATAGATGTGGCTATCACCTGCTATCCCACTCTCATAGAACATAGAATCATAGGGCTGGAAGGGCCTTTGGAGGTCTACTAGTCCAAACCCCCTGCCCAAAAAAGGAGTCATTATCCTGTATATATTTTTTATTATTAAACTTCATAACAGAATAAATGATAAGTGAAAATTTAACCTCACGTTCTTATAACCACTCACTTTCTTATAACCACTCTCAATCATAACCACTCTCAGAATGGCTTTCTCTTAAAAACCATTCTCATTTTGAAGTGAAGATTGGAAAATAATTAATCAAGAAGATTAAAAGAGGCAAGTTGCCTTACTGTGGTGCCATGGTATGGTTATTATGCTGAAATTGTTGCAGACTTCTGGTATAAAATCATGGTCAATTAGTTATCATTTAGATTTACATCCCACATTTTTCCAGGAGCAAAAGGCAACTTATTGGATGCTCTCCTATCATATCTAACAAGCCAGTAATTTGGCAGACTCCAAAGCATACTGCCCTGTTGGCTTCTCCCATGAGAACTGAGCAATGGTCCATCTGTGTTATTCTGTGCTATTCAGAAGAAGGAACAATGCTACTTAAAGACCAATAGTGTTTCTAGTCCAGTGTTGACATTGGACACTGTTGACCTTGATTCCATTAATTTTGGTATAATGAGATATGGCCTGATAACTGTCAAAAAGTGGAGGATCAAAGTTTTTGTATTTTGACCCTGTTACCCTGAGGACACAGACAAACCTCCAAGTGGCCTCAATGACTCTCTAAAAGAATACAAATGACCAGCTGTCTGCAAGGAATATAAACCCTTCCATTCCCCACCATCCAGTCAGAACAGAAGAAGCTTCTTGGATGAGAAGCTAAATGTCTTCAAAGAAAAACCAGAAAGTCCAGCTGCCTCTTGAAAAAGCATGTCTGGAACAACCATGACCTGGATGACTGAGAATCTCCATAGATATAACTGATGTGTAACAAATAACTGACTGTGATGCATATACTGTATGTCTTTAAAAATTGGAATAGTCAGCAATCTGAATGGTTTTAATGGAGCTATTTCAACAAATGAATCAGCACCAGACTGCAGCATTCTGAAGAAGCTGAAGTTTCTGGAAGCTGTCCACATAGTTAAGGAATATGTCATAATAGTTAGTTCTGAGACATCTCCAAGAAATATATGTGGCCATTGCTGAAATTAGGACAGTCTTCTGAGACTGTGAAAGTTGTCCAACAGCTTTTACTTACAGTCCTGTCTTTTAATTAACCCAATTCACTTCTGACTCATCTATATTAAGTTTCAATTTTCCTATCCTTATCTAATTCATTATCACCATCAGGTACTGATGTAGAGCTTAATCCGTTTTCTTGGGAAAAAAAGAGAAGAGAAAAGAATGCAGTTGGATATTGCTTCTGTACCATTCCATTCTGAGCTTAAATGTTCCACCCTTGATTGTTTTTTTTTAAACTTACTTTTGCCTGAAACCTTTTCAATAAAATAGAGGAAGGCTGGGACCAAAGAACAATCTGATCCAGATGATGTAAAAAAAAAATCACTTTATTGTGTTACCTGTGATTTTATGTATGTCAGTAGCTCCATCCACCACAATAGGAGACTCTACGACAAGAAGGTATTTACAATTGCTCACATTAAAAATAGATCCAGACCGAAGCTTGCCCTTGCCAATCATAAATTATTAATTTTGGCCTTTTGTTAAAAGATCATAGTTACAAGGCTATTCCATGCATTAATATCTTTATTTCCTTTCTAATCTCTGTCAGAAAGCATGTGTGGATAAATTTGCCTGATGAAGTACATGGTGTTGCATTTTGACAGTACATCTGTTAGATTTGCATTCCATGTCAGAGTTAGGGGGTGGTTATCATTTAGAAGAATAGTCTATCATTTGTACATATTTTTAAAAAAATATCATTTTAAATATCCAGTTGTCCATAAAGAAGTTATTATCAGTCTTGTTGCCCCGCCCACCTTCCTCCCGAAAACAATACTACAGCATTATATGAACCCTATTCTATTATGAACACTATAAGAAAAAAGGCTATCATAGGAAACATTTGTTGTCAACTCTGAAGCTGACCTGACTGAAGCCATCTTGGATCTTCAGTGCTGTCACACTGGAGCTGAGGGAAAGGAAAGGCGTGATTTGAGATAGTTGGGACTTTGTAGCCAAAATAAAATTGGACCATGTGACTAATTGTTTTGATTACTTTTAATTAGGTGAAAACTGCAGGAACCTTCAGAGTCGTTTTTCACCAGATCTGTGCCAATATGATATAGCCAATAAAGCTATTCTTTGAGGAATCTATCTGCCTCGGAGTTTTGCTTGCTATGGGTCTATTACTTGGAACCCTGACATTTTGCTATTTTGTACACCTCACATTTACCCAACTGAACATCTTTATTACTATATATGTTGATAGTGGTGAAAATCGCATAAGCACAAAAAATAGAAAGACACATTAATTGCACAGAATGGATTAAAACCATCCATTTGTCATTTCCGCCAACTGATTGGATTTGGCAGAGATAGCAAAGTTAACTGCCTTAATTATCCCATTCTGTTTCCACTTGGAAAGCACTTCTGGGCTTTATGCTGAAAAGAGAAAAAAAATGAAACTTTGATTTCAGGTTTTGATGATTAATTTTGTAAAAATGTTTTTTATCTATGAGAAATATAAAGCAAAAAGTTGAGGTTGTACCTTCTTTTTGTACTCTACTACCCTAAAAAAATTTCTGCCAACTTCTCAGTTTGAAAGCATGTACAAAATGCAAGTAGAAAAATAGGGACCACCTTGGTGGGTGTTGTGGCCTGCCAGCAGCCAGAGGAGCTGTTGGAAGACTCAGACAGTGAGGAACAACATGAGCATGTCCTGGAGTCTGGGGAAGGCTCTGATGAGAGCTCAGAGACATAGCTGGGGCCAGGGATGTCTGTCAGTCATCAGCTGCCTTCTGAGTCAGATAGCAGCGAAGCAGAACAGCTGGAAACTGTCTCTGATCCGTGCATGCGCAAAGCTGCCAAGAGAAGGGAGCAGCTCAGGAATCAAGGCTGTCTTGGAAGGAAGAGCACAGGTGGCTGGTGATTGGCCCCTCCCAGAGGGATTAAAAAGAGGAGCAAAGGGAAAGGAAGTTTTGCAGAGAACAATTAGTTCGTGTTGCTTTGGGAAGCTCTGTTTCTGCCTTCATGACTGCCAAGTATAATCGTAAGTTATCCTCTGGCCTTGTTCCAAGCCTGATAAGAGACTGTGATATCAGCCTGGTTTTGTTTATAAAATAAAGAGGTTTTAGCAGAAAGCAAAGTCTGCTTTTTCATCTTGAGAGACCTAGGACAGAACAGTGGGAAGGTAACAGTGCTCCGTGCACTTTTGGTCTTTAGTCAAGCCAGCCACATGACCATGGAATCATCATCAGACAGCACTGGCTCTTCGGCTAAGAAACAGAGATGAGCACCGCCCCATAGAGTCAGGAATGACTAGCACGTATGTGCGTGGGGAACCTTTACCTTTTACCCTAAAAAAAAAAAGTCAGAAGTCACTGCTTTTTTTCTTTCTGTATCTTTGCAATTTTCCTCATTTCATCCCTCTTTTTTTTACTTTTCAGATCTTTTGCAATGGGCAAAAGCTGCAATGAAAAATTTTGATCCAGGCTCCGCCCATCATCTTGCAGATTTTGAACCACCCCTTCCCATAAATGCACATGAAATATAATGAGCAAACAATATTCACCAAGCTCTTTACCTAATAGTCCTGTGTATTTCCAAAGATGAAAATTCACGAGCTGGTCTTTTATTTTATTTTATTTCATTTATTTTAGCTCACCCTGTATCTAAAAACAAATTGCTTGTTTACTTAATGTAAACAACAGCACAACGACTGTATCTATTGTTTGCTGTCAGATTTTGGACAGTATGCTATGCATTTAGAAAACCTAATTATAGTGTACTATCGATTGGCAGGGGGATCTGCAGATCTGCTGTGAAAGAAAATTCTTATTTTTGCAAAATTCAGCTAGCTTTAATCTAATTACTCCATGTTAGCTATCTGTAGACATATGTCAGTTCTTAAACAATTAGGGGCAACGTTCCTGAGAACGATATTAAATCCAGATCTCACTTTCTAGCGCTAGAAGTGAAATCTTGTTCAGCCTTTCTAGATATTTGCATCGTTCCATGTTTCATGTATTCATGTGAAATATATCATTTTTTTTATTTATGAGAAGTCGAAGTTGTGGGATGATGCTCATCTTCCCTTAGAAATGCAATCTGTCATTTTAGAATGAAGTAGGCAATTTAGGATATGCACACTGGCTTCCAAGTAAGGAGTTGATATAGTTGAAGGCTGAAAAAAAAATATCTTCAGCAAATTTGTTGTAGCAGTTCTGTGCAAGAACAGCAATGCATCTCAAAACACTCGTGCAATGTCACTGTTTCATGAACTGCTCTAGATTCCCATAGGCCTCTGGGTGGTAATTCAAGTATTGGTTGTCACTGATAAATAGCAACAGCGCTTAGACTTATATAACACTTCATAGTGCTTTGCAGCCCTCTCTAAGCGGTTTTACAGTCAGCATATTGCCCCAACAATCTGGGTCCTCATTTTACCCACCTTGGAAGGATGGAAGGCCTTGAGCTAGTCTGTATCAAACTTCTGGCAGTCAGCAGAGTTAGCTTGCAATTCTGCATTCTAACCACTATGCCACCATGGCTCTAAACCTGGCAAAGGGCCAGGTTATTTGCAGGACAGCATATCTCCGATTATTTCTGTGTGTCCCATTTGGTAAGCAAGGGGTGAGAATGCTCCAGATCCCCCTCTGAGACAATGTTGTAATATAAAAGAGGAGATGTGCCTTCTCTTTTGCTGCTCTTGCCCTTGGGCAGGGGTGTCAAACTTAATTTCATTGAGGGCCGCATCAGGATTGTGTTTGACCACAGGGGGTGGAGAGTGTGTGTGGTCAGGGAGGGCATGGCCGGGGTGGGTGTAGCCAGTTCAATATCATTCATGTTGGGGGCATCTGTGGTGGCCAAAAATTCTGCCAGAGAAAACAGGCTCCCAAGCTCTTTTTGTGGCTACAATGGCCTCCTGCAACTCTCTGCCAGCAAAAACGGAGCTTGGGAGGGCCGAGTGAGCTAAGTTGTTAGCTTGTTGCTAAGTAAGCCTGTTGCTAAGTGAGACATTTGTTAAGTGAGTTTTGCCCCATTTTATGACCTTTCTTGCCACTTTTGTTAAATGAATCACTGCAGTTGTTAAATAGTCACACAGTTGTTAAGTGATTCTGGCTTCCCCCTTGACTTTGCTTGTCAGAAGATCGCAAAAGGGGATTACCTGACTCCAGGACACTGCAACCATCATAAATGTGGGTCGTCAAGCATCACAATGTAAATCACATGACCATGGGAATGCTGCCAAATGGTCATAAGTGTGAAAAGTTACCATTTTCAGTACCATTGTAACTGTTCTGTCCTTAGGCCTTCCGAGCTGAAAAAGCAGCCTTTTTGTATCGCTCAAACCTCTTTATTTATATTACAGGGAAAGTTCTTTAAAGCAAACAAAAACAGTCTTACACATTATAGGCTCTTAGGCTTGGAGGAGAGCCAGAAGATAACACACAAATGTCACGCTGGAGCTGTAGTTTAAGTGTTGTGAAGTCAGAAGCAGGTCTTACAAAAATGAATCAATTGTTTCCTGCAAATCCCCTCCCCTTCACTCCTCTTTTAATCCCTCTGGGAGGGGCCATTCACCTTCCACCTCTGCTTTTCCTTCCGAGTCGGCCCTGATTCCTCATCTGTTCCTATCTCCTGATAGCTCTGTGCATACACACATCAGGAACAAGCTCCAACTGTTCTTCTGTCCCACTGTTATCTGACTTGGAAGGCAGCTGATAATTGGCATACGACTCTGGCCCCAACTTTGTTGCTGATGTAGAACCCTCATCAGAGCCTTCACCAGACTCCCCGACTGGCTCATGTTCTTCCAACTTCATCGCTGTCTGATTCTGCCACCAGCTCCCCTGTCCACTGGTGGATCCCAACAGTAACTTCGAACAGTCACAAAGTGAATTGTTGTAAGTCGAGGACTATCGGTAATAAACTAGCACTAGTGATACCATCCAGAAGGTTGCCCAGATAACACAGCATTTTCATAAATGCTGTGCCAGAGTGTGTATTCTCCCATTGCATTGCAGGAAGCTATGTATGAGTTGCTTCTTTCCCCATCTTTCCTATTACATTTTCAAGAAATTATTTCTGTACCTATAAAATAAATAACTCTTTCATTGTGATTATAGACTCTCACAAATGCAGAAAGCAGCAGCATTTTTTATTTTTTAAATTAGAAAGTGAGCGATTGTAAAAATCATGCATGTCACTTTAAAAAACACAGAAGTAGAGATATATGGATCATTGTAAATCAAATTACATTCTGTCTTTGGATGCTAAATTTATACTGTAGACATTTAATGAAATGTCTCGACATAATGCTGCTGGGCTAGATACGGATAGGAGAGGATTTACACACTTATGGAAAAGTAGCTGAAACATTCGGTGTTTTCTTGCCTTTCACAATAACATGCCCTACAGATTGCAGCAAAGAAGGACTTTTGTCAGAGGCTGTTTCCCTTGTGCAAGGCTCTGAAAAGACATGTTGCGCAGTCAAATGGTTCTTCTTGGAGGATCAAGTCTCAGAGGAGTTTGTTGAACTGCTGTGAGTTTATGGGACATTTTTGCTCTGTTAAAATTTGGAGGAAGAGATAAAACTGAACACTGAACCAATATTTCAGTAAGATCCTTGTCCATCATTCAATTTATGAAAAGGCCTGGCTCATTTTGAGATTAAAAGAAGAATTATTTTTTTCTAGATTATACATAGATTACACTGATACAGTTTATTTAAGTATGGTTTCTTTAGTAGATCACAGTAGCTGTGATCTCTAATAGATCACAAAACCTTCAGTCAAAAATGAAACAGCTCACTATACAGTACGGTAACTGGGTTCACAGACCATGTTAAAACCATAAACCTTAGTTAACAAAACATAGTGGCAGTATTCATCTACTAAACCCCAACAACCCAGAATACCGAAACAGTTTACTGATAATTATCTTAGCCATCATGATGGTAAACCACATATTTGTAAACCATTTATATGATTTAGCATAATGCATGAACATACTCTATAGCTGAAAGTAATGAATAAATAAAGCTTGAGCTTATTTTAACCATAGTGTTGTGTCCTTTAAAGATTGTCAAATAGCACTAGTTTTTGTATCATTGACAGCTTCAAGATTTTATTAAATGATTTAGAAGAAGAAAATATGTATTTGTAATATCACAATGACAAAAATCATTCATTTTTATTTAATTTCTGCTTTTTTAAATGTTTTGGATTTTGTTTTTCTAAATTTGACTTCATTCTATTTTAAAGGTAAATAATCTTGATGCAGACCTCAGAATGATTTCAAGATGGATATTGGCAATTCTGTATATCAACTGCATTATAAAATAAAAACCCGATCAACAAAATGGCAGACAGCATTTTATGTTACCAAACTGTATCTCTAAACAAAGGCAAATGCGTCCAGCATTTTTGTATCCTGCTGCTTTGGATATCAGATTGGAAGCTATAAAATGGCTTTGGAGTGGTTTTGGACTGCCTGGTGTGCTACAAAAATGTCAAAAAGTCCTTAGCAGCATCGGCTTGGCTTTGAAGTGCTCAGTTCAGCTGGTGTCACATGCTGAGGGAAGCACTCTCAAAACAATACTGCTATTTCTACAAGAGAGTCTGTCAGTAAGTAACAGCTAGACACAAAACTGACAATTACGTGGAAGGAAAGTTAAGAAAAGCGTGGTAGAAGTTAGCCATGGGACATGGAAGGTTTATTTTCTGCTTGGGAGCAGAAATATAAATGTGTATGTGTAGATACCCAACAGCCTAATCCGTTTCAGGATAAATAAGGGAGGAAGTGAAGCATAATAAGAGCTGTGGTGGCACAGTGGTTAGAATGCAGTATTGCAGTTTAATTTTGCCGACTGCCAGGAATTTGATCCTGACCAGCTCAAGGTTGACTCTGCCTTCCACCCTTCTGAGATCAGTAAAATGAGGATCCATATTGTTGGGGGCAATATGCTGACTCTGTAAAACACTTAGAGAAGGTTGTAAAGCTCTTCTCCTCTTCCTCCTCCTCCTCCTCCTTCTTCT
>JAEANM010025515.1:0-10925 GCA_017656035.1 Myanophis thanlyinensis | reverse complement strand
TAAGCATTTCACTGCATATCGTACCATGTATGACTGTGTATGTGACCAATAAATTTGAAATTGAAATTGAATTGAAGGTAAAGTGTGGATCAGGCAAGGGCAACAAGAACAGCTCTGAGAATGGGTCATTGTTGATCTCCCATTTACAAGAATCTTGCCAAACTTTCTGAATTCCCGTGGGAATGGCAGATGTAGACCTAAGGAGACATTTGAGACCTACTCAAATGTTTCCTCCTCTGAATTGACTCTTAGCTTCTTTGGACCTTCTCTACTAGGGTCTCCTCTACTTCGGTCAGTGGTTCTACCACAGAAGACGGAGGAAGCATATTCAAATTTGCAAGACTAATGTCAGCCCTTCAAAGTAGACCAGACCAGGAGACCAAAGTTATAAACACTAAAACTATTTTTATTGTATGGCTA
This sequence comes from Myanophis thanlyinensis, assembly GCA_017656035.1. Classification (NCBI taxonomy): domain Eukaryota; kingdom Metazoa; phylum Chordata; class Lepidosauria; order Squamata; family Homalopsidae; genus Myanophis; species Myanophis thanlyinensis. Next base: position 10,505 of record JAEANM010025515.1, on the reverse strand, counting down.
CAATAAAAGAGCCTTTGAAGCCTGAATGCGCTTCCTGCCTCTATCTTCACGAGTATTAATGAGGGTTGTCTTAGTCACTTTTTCAGGTTACTGCTCTGTCCCAGACTCCAATTTCTTTCATTTGACCATTGTGGGTCTTCCTCTTGTTCTTCAAGATTATTCCTTCTTCCCTTTACATAGATTCACAAAACACACAATGATAGACAATCTCTTAAGTGATTGATGATATTTCTACAAAAATGACGAGATAAATCAAACCAAATTTCTGTTTCATACTGTAATTTAATCTTAGAATAAAAAATTATTTGTGGAAGGAGATTTTTACCACCTTTTTCTCAGAGAAAGCAATGGCTGTCAAGATAGGACAGATAGGACAACAAGCTATTGAGAGGGTACCTACTGAGTTTCACAGATCCATCCATCCCAAGAAGTATGTTGTCACTCTTGATGTCTCTATGGATCACTTGGTTTGAATGTAAGAAGTCTAATGCTTGCAGGCACTAACAAAAGCAATAGTAACACAAGAACGTATTTTAAAGAAGGAAAAATAGAAATAAAAAGCAATCTTCTGACCACATCAGAGAGACAGGAAGGGGTACTACTTTCAAAATATCGATGAGTTGTGGATTACAAGCGGGAGTGAACAGGTTCTGCCTAAGAATATATTTCAACTTTCTTCTAGGATCATTAACTTTCTTTTCCTATCAGGTGGGAAGTTACTTTCAATGTTCTGATCAACCACCACACAATTCCTCAATTTTATTGAATCATAAGTCCAAGCAGTTGCCAGAAGTCAATACGGACTTGAAAATGTAAATAAAAGGAAGAAAGCCATGTATTCATTAATCACATACTTTCCTTGCCATAAAGTAGTCTTAATGAGCATCTAGACTGGATACAATCACATACCAAAAGTAGTGCATGTTAAGACTGACTCAAACTTTCACCAATATTCCACTTTGCTTTCAACTTGACAAAGAATGAGTGGGGTCTGATTGGAATGCAAGAGTTGGGGGAATGGTCTCCAAGCATCATTGATTCCAGTGAGACATAACTCCCCTCCTCAAGAACACCCAGAGCAGAGGCCATAGTCCATGGTAAAGGGGGAATGAATTGTGTGTAAGTTTCCGCAGAAAGTACAGAGCTGGTTTTGCTTCTTCTGAGCCAAATATGGATTTATTCAGTAAAGTTTATACTCTTGGTAAAATAATGTCCCAGGAGTTTCTTTTTCTGGATTTGCCAACCGAACAGATGACAGTATTAACTATGAGAAACTATTGTTATAAATTGACCAGATTAATTGCAATGCTTGACAATGATAACACACTGGAACAGAAACAGGTTCAGAAGAACCCTTTTTCAGTAAGTCATGACATTATTGCTTAAAAAGGCAAGATTTACTTTACTATAAAGATATCCGGTATATTTTCTCAGCACTATATTTTCTCTTACCTCCCTGCAGACAGCAGCAATTTGTCCTTCATCCATGCACGTTTCTGTAACCACATCTGTTAAGGAACCCCCAGCCAAATACTCCATTACGACCCAGAGTTCATCTCCAACAAGGTAACTGATTAAAAAAAATATAGGACGCATTCACTACAGGTCAGTATTTTGCAGCAAACCATTCCAAAATTAAAACATTTCAGGATAAGGTTCTCTTGAAAGAGATTTATAATAATGTTGCAATATTATTGTATCAATAAAAGTGCTTCCTAGTCAACAAGCATCTCACTGAAAGCCAGTGTAAACTTTCCGACAACAAATTTTCAAAGGAATCTGGCAGGACTTTTTCTGATTAACACATTTTAGGGGACAGGGTGAGTTTTGAACTCATGGACGTTTATGTCTTTTCATAGAATTTGTTAAAAATTTCCTTGGAATGTTTGCTCCCTCTGACCAACACATCCCTTTTCCGACAACGTCTCTAACAAAAAGAAATCAGTAAAAAGTCATGGGAAAAAAAGCAATGCTTGGGGTTACTTACCTATCTAAATAGTTCACAATGTTGGAATTCTTATTTTCCCTCATGACCAGAATTTCATTGATTATTAATTCCTTTTTGGGTTGTTGCTGCAGATTCATCTGCTTTATTGCCACCTGGAATCATATTATCCCCAAAACAAGAGGGAGGGAACAAGAAAAACCATACAATTATTGTGTAATACACACTCCATAGTAAGGGCTGGCAGATTAAGGCAATGGCAACATTAAAATGTGCATTTAAACCACTTTGCATAAATATCTGTCTGTTAAGTAACTGGAGGTTCTTTTCTCTTCTTCTCTGATTATTTTCTAGGTAGCATCTCTTGCCTCCTTTCCCCAAGACCATTCTCACATTCCATCACAGACACTGAAGTTAATGTCTGAGAATATAATTCTTACGTACAGAAGGTTAATCTTTATGAGCTGCATTCTTCTTGACATCCTTAAATCTTGAAAGACTGTGGTATCGTGCACTGAAAAGAGGTCCTAAAACAGCATCTAGTGTGACTAAAAAGGCCAATTCAAAAGTGGCAGTCCCTTCCACACTGAGGACAGATACAATCCACCCCTACCCAGCCATTGTTATTGGCATGGTACCTGAGGGAGGGAGGGAGGGAGGGAGGGAGGACGGGTGGGTTGGTTTATTCTTTGTCCACATAAGACTTCATCCCACTTAGGACATAAGCAGAACATGGATATGCAAGCCATGAACTGCATTATCAGGTTAGTTGTCCAAACAGTGAGAATCGTTGGATGATCAGATTTCCCCCCAGAAAAGAAACAAGTCCCAATGTTTAAAAGCAAAATAACTCTGAAACAAACAGCATCACACTCACCTCCTGCCCTGTAGCAATGTCGATGGCTGTATAAACAGTACCCGAAGCCCTAAGGAAAATAAAAAGAGGAATCAAGATGTGACACATCAACCAGAAAACAAAAATAACTTAATAATAACATGAGAAATATCAACAAGCTTCCCATCCTAATGTGTTTATGAGGGTAACATCTATCCTAGCATCTCTGCATTGAATGGAGCTGTTTGGAAGAATCTGAATCCTCTTCCAAGGGGCCCTTAGTGATCTCTGAGTGTGGTGATTTTCTTGCAGATGTTTCATTGCCAAACTAGGTAATGTCATCAGAGCTAGAAGTTCTGAAATCTCTTCCCTTCAGCCTGTTCTCTCCCAATTAAGCTTTTTCAGCCTCCAAGTATCAAGATGGGAAAATGTTTCCCAAGCTTTTGCTGGATAGAGAATTCTGGGAGTTACTTTACTTTACTTTTATTAAATTTATATACCGCCCCCTCTCCCAAGGGACTTGGGGCGGTGCACAGCAAATAAAAACATACATAAATAACAAGCTAAAAACCAATTAAAATAATTATATAAACTGAAACAAATTAAAAATTGATTTAGAATTTAAAAAACCCACAATTAAAATGAATTACATTTAAAATATAAAATTCCCAAATTTAAAGGTATCAGGCCAGGCCAGCTAGCTGGAAAAGATGGGTTTTTAACGCACGTCAGAAGGCTCGGAGGTCAGTAATGGTCCGAATCTCTGGGGGAAGTTCGTTCCATAGGGAGGGCGCAGCCACAGAGAAGCCTCGAACTCTCGGGGCTGTCAGGCGACATCGGCCCGACGGTGGAACCCCGAGGAGGCCAGCCCTGTGGGAGCGCACTGGTTGATTGGAGGCTGATGATGGCAACAGGCAGTCCCATAAGTACCTGGGTCCCAAGCCATGGAGCGCTTTAAAGGTAAGTACCAACGCCTTGAATCATACCCGGAAGGCCACAGGAAGTCAGTGCAACTCACACAGGAAAGGTGTAACATGGGAGCTTCGAGGAGCTCCCATAATTGCCCGCGCGGCCGCATTCTGCACTAACTACAGCCTCCGGATGCTCTTCAAGGGGAACCCCATGTAGAGAGCGTTGGCGTAATCCAGACAGGAAGTCACAAGGGCAGAAGTGACTGTACGAAGAGCACCCCGATCCAGAAAGGGGCGCAACTGGGCAATCCTTCGGACCTGACAAAAAGCCCCCCTGGAGACGGCTGCAATATGTTCTTCCAAAGACAGCCGTACATCCAGGAGGACACCCAAGTTGCGAGCCCTCTCCGTGGGGGACAGCATTGTTGAAGTCTCCACACCTTAAAATTGTCAAGATTGAAGAAACACTAAGATAGGATGTCAACCACATCTTTTCTACAGGCTGGCATGGCTATGTAAAGTTGGAAATCATCAGCAGACTGATAATATTTCACCCCAAACAGTCACATGATCTTCCCCATGGATTTCACCCCTGTGGCTTGTCAGAAATTCTCATCTCTACATCAAAACATCCATGGAAAAAGGAATGGAGCCATTGCCCACAATGCCTCCAATCCCCAAGCCTTGTAGGTGATCCAGTAAGATAACATGGTTTGGGGTATCAAAGAGCTCCTATCAGGTTCAGGAGGAGATGCTACCCACCTGCCAGAAGCCAGTTAGGAAGGTTGCAAATAGCAATCAATGACCCCAGAATGCTGCAACCATTGTAAACACATGTTGGCTATCAAAGACCCTAAATTTGAGTCACGTGACTGTGAAAATGCTGTGATGGTTATAGCACTAGCAACAGCAGTTATACGGCTTCACAGTGCTTTACAGCCCTCTCTAAGTGGCTTACAGAGTCAGCACATTGCCCCCAAAAGTCTGGGTCCTCATTTTACTGACCTTGGAAGGACAGAAGGCTGAGTCACCCTTGAGCTGGTGAGAATCAAACTGCCAAACTACCGGCAGCGAAACTGGTCATAAGTCAAGTTTTTCAGTGCCGTCGTAACTTGAAATGGTCGAATGAATGGTTATCAATTGAGCACTATATTTTGTGTGTGTGTCTCCGATATGTAAAAAATGTTGTTTTACAAAACAGTAATAAACTATATACCTTACAGTGATTAAAATAAACAAAACACAGAAAAAGAAAGAAAAAATATAAAAATACTCTGAGCCTAAGGAAAAAATGTAAGATCTTTTAATACCAATGCAATATAAATACAATATGACCCCAATAGAATACCAGAATGAACCTATGTGTGTTATTGCCTTGATTGTTTTTTCTTGTTTAATTAAAGAAATAAAGTCTTTGAGATGCAGCCCGTTGCAAGTTTCTCCCATCAACAGCGAGAAGGAAGACAGATGGTGAATGTATACTTTTCCAGTCTTCTGATTTGTATTATTTGTGTTAACAAGTCCCTCTGAGGGGCAATTTTAGATTAGGGTTGTGCTCCAATATTTATTTAAAGAACTGTATGCTGCTTCAGAAATCGCAAAGCTGTTTTGCAAGGAAATTCTGTGCAATCCATGGGCGAGCTCATTCCCAATTCCTTCGTCTGATCTCATTCCATAGAAGTAAAGGTACAATAATCATAGTAGCGGCTGCTAGAGGTATCTGCTGTTACACCAGCGTAACTGGAATTATTTAGTGCAATTAAGTCTAGCAGTTTCTATGTTCATACAGATTTGCCAGTGATAGATAATTTCCATTGCATTTTAATCATTCTGCACTCAACTTAGTCTTTCGGTCAAGTACAATGTTTTCACTGGCAGGGAATGTATCATTTTAATATAAATGCAAATGGAAATGGGATTTTTGGTGACTAATAGGAGTGTTAAATCCAATTTGTTTACATAAAAAAATTAATTCAGTGTATTCAAGGCTGTCAGGGCAGAACCATGGCTCCTGAGCTTAGAGGAGTCTGATTTGTATATTTTATTTAGAAAAGCCTGTTTATATCCAGGCTGAGCCTCTTGGGGGACTAAAAAAAAAAAAGAGATTTACTGGCAAAGAAAGTGCCCTTCGAGATTGATTCGCACCTATGGTTCCCAGTCAGAATTTATTGCAACACAGTCCATAAGAAAAGCTAAAGCAAGAAATTCTCTATGCATATTTTCAAGGGCACGCAAGCTAAACACATTTATATCTCTATCCCAGAAAGAAGATGATGTCTTGCAGATACATTCTAGGATCAATGGAGCATAGCTTTCCAGGCCAAAGGTAAGAACAGCCACATAGTTAGCACCATTCTTTCTTTCATGCAGCATGTTCCACACAGAGGCAAGTGAGGGTGTCAAAATCTGGAATATGATGGACAGGAAGTAGTGATCCAGGTTCCCAGAGCATGGAATAGGACAGTTCATCATGATCAACTCACTGTGGCCATCTCATTGCCAAGTCACTATGTGACAACATGCTGTGGACAATTCCATGTGGGATAACTAACGTGATAAATATTATTCACTACTGTTTCTTCAATATTACAATGTCAATTAGATAGTGGCAAATAACATTTATCACATTACCAGTGGTGAGATTCAAATAATTTAACAACTGGTTCTCTGCCCTAATTACCAGCTGAACCAGCAGTTTTCCAAACTGCTTAGAAAGTTAACAATTGGTTCTAGTGAATAGGTGAGAACTGGTTGAATCTCACTTCTGACATTATCTCATGTGGCATTATCTGAGGTGAGTTATGGTGCAGTGAGTTGGCTGGAGCAAGTTGTCCTCGATCCATCCCAGGGCATGAGGCTTGGACCACAGCACAATGCTCATCATTTGGCTGACCTTCTACCACAGATGCTTCTTCAGTAGACTTCATTTATGAGATGTCTTGTACACAAAAAACAACCTTTCCACAACAGGAAATTTTTATAATGCATCAATATAATCTGGAATACAGGTAGTGCTTATGAACACAATTGAGCTCAAAATTTATGTTGCTAAGTGAAATAGTTGTTAAGTGACTTTTTCCCCTATTCTAAGACCTTTCTTGCCACAGTTCTTTAGGTAAATTACTACAGTAGTTAAGTTAGTAATGTGGTTACTAACTTACAACCATTTGTTTAGTAACTGTTTGAGGTTACACTGGCACTGAAAAAAGGGATCAATGACCATTTTTCATGCTTACTGCTACTGCATTCCCATGGTCACATGATCAAAATTCAGGTTTTTTGGCAACTGACTCATATTTACGACGGTTGCAGTGTCCCAGGATCACATTATTCCCTTTTGTGACTCTCTGACAAGAAAGGCAATGGAAAAGCCAGATTCATTTAACAACTGTGTTACTATCTTAACAATTGCAGTGACTCACTTAACAGCTGGGGCAAGAAATGGAACAAAACAACTGTCTTGCTTAGCAACAGAAAGTTTGGGCTTCTTTATGATTGTAAGTTGAGGATTATTTGTATCTTATGGGTATATTCTCTTAATAATGATCTCATTAATATCATTATGAAATATACTTTTAAAATATTTCCTGATTTTGTAAACCCTTTTGGAAGAGGGTTTAAGTCTGTCTATGTCATACTAAATACTTAGCAGTAATTTGGTTCTGGGGCCATGCTAATTTTTTGGTGGTACATACAGCCTTCAGGTTATAAATCGTACATCTCTACATCAGGTAATACGTGATGGTCCACGTTGAAGAAAACCTGAAGATAAAAAGGAAACAGGAAGAAAGGAATACTAACCCTTGGCCAATTTTTTCAAACCGTGTATATTTCTTCTTCGGGTCTCCAACACTCACAATACTTCCTAAAATAAACAAGAAAAATAGACTTTGGTTAAAACATACATTAAAAGACCTAGACAAAAGATAGTATACAAGTCTCAAATAATTTTGGAAAAAAGAAAAGTTGGGTATTGTCAGCAATTCTTAGTCTGGAGAACAGTAAGAATTAAATATTAAGGTGAGATTCAGGAAGCAAAAGAAAACAGGTCAGTTGTAAAAAAAAACTTCCCCCCAAAAGGCTATAATGTCACCCAATAGTCTAAATTGGCAAATATTTATTTGGGTGCCACCATTCACATTTTGAAAAAAAAATTAGGACCATACAATGCTTCCGTTTCAAAAACTATACCTTTGGAATCAAAATTGGAACACGTGTACAGCCTTACATAAATAACACTTCCTGTAAGCTTTGTTAAAAAAAACTAAATTGTGTAACTGATAGGGATCATTCATTGTTCTCTGGCTGGTGGATTAATATAACAAAAAATATTTTATACAAAGTGCAAATCAAACTTGCTATTCCAAACTTTCTATACTGAGTATTTTCCCTATCAACCTAGAATATAAATAATTTCAGATGTGATTCATAATTTGCTTCTCCTTCAACTAAAAACAGCACCATAAAATCTAATGAATTCACAAAATCTCTTGAAATTTGCACACTCCTATAAGATCTGGCAAGTTGAACTTATCGTTACATTTTTTTCATTTTTGCATGATAAGCATCAACGCGTTAGTCCTATAATAAATTCAGTTTGGGAATTGGAAAAAGCTACTTCCTGGTTATACTAAAGACTGAAATAAAGGAAGATTTTGTAATGGACTGGAGTCTATTGCAAACATGTCTTTAAAAAACTGATGTCTGACCTATATATACAATCTTCCAATGATATATTTGAAGGATTATGGCCACCATGTCCTGTATTGTCTGTCTGTCTGTCCATCTGTCTGTCTACCATCCATCCATCCATGCATCCATCCATCCAATCAGAATTCCCCAACCTTTCCAGCTTTGTGGACCACAAGGGGGAGGAGAGGAGATGGCTCTGCATAAGTGGCAAGCATTTCCATTTGCATGAATGGCGGGCTCACATGCTGCATGCCGCCCATGCAATTGGGATGTGCACATGAGCATGAGCTCACCCACTGCTTCCACAGCCAGGTTCCAAATGGCTCTCAGCCCAGTAATGGGCCCCGGCCTGGGGACTGAGGACTCCTGATCTAAATGAACCTTGTTTTGATTTCTGTATTTAATGTTTCTTTAAGGATTATTAATGGTTTAAAACTTTATTTATTATTAAAACTTCAGCAAAACAGGGCTCCTTCAGGAAAAAGAGAAATCTAGAAACAATCATTACTATTATTATTATTATTATTATTAGATATAGAATATTTAGTCTTATATATAAGACTAGAATCAATAATTCCATTTTGATTGTTTTTCTATCCAAGGATATCCAAGATAATTAAGAAGACTAAGCTCTTAGATTTATATACTACTTCACAGTGCTTTTACAGCCCTCTCTAAGCGGTTTACAGAGTCAGCAAATTATCCCCAACAATCTGGGTCCTCATTTTACTGATCTCAGAAGGATGGAAGACTGAGTTGGCCTTGAGCCTGATGAGATCCGAACTACCGAACTGCTGGCAGCTATCAGGCAGCAGAATTAGCCTGAAATGCTGCATTTGATGGCTCTTAGGCCTCAACCCAAACCAGTTTAGGTACAAGGATACAACAAGAGACTGAGAACTGATTCCAGACAAATCAGCAAATGCGAATTTAGAACCTTGGCATCACATCCAATGTTCCAACCCACCAGATCTTCTAAAAAGTATTTTCTGTCTTCTCTACAGCAGCTGAAACACTGAACCATCTTTTTAGGAAAGTCAGAAGGGTCAGCTTCTCAACCTTGTGCCATCTAGTTAATTGCATGTCCAGTGCATACACCATGTGCAGCAATGCTTTGGGTAGACAATGCAATTCAACAAGATAAGCACACACATACAGAGAGAGAGAATACGCCAAGTAAGAATATATCAAAATTTCAGAATCAATATTTCAATAACATGTAATTTAGTCAAAGACTAAATTTTTTATTATATACAGTATACCTTGGTCCTTGGTTTCCTTCATCCCTTCCAGTAACTAATAATGATAGAATATCCTCCTTCTCACCCCCCCCCCTTTTTATATCCAGTACTCTAAAGTATTAAATAATAATCCAATTATTTTAAATTAGATAAACATCAGTGTATTGAAATAACACAATGTATCAAGATTATATTAACACAATAAAAGGGTGGGTGGGTGGGTGTATGATGGGTCCCTTTTCTTTTACAGGTTATTACCAGCCATGATCATTTGTGAGTCATTATCTGCCATGATTTCAGAAAAGAATTAACAATGAATTTGAAGAGAAATAAGACTCCTGTGACATCTTTATAAAGATGGCTGGAAGAAAACCATGTACTAGAAAACATCACTAACAATGGAACGAGGTGTAGCTTAGATTTTTAAACAATTTTTAAATTCATCCTTAATTCTTTTTATAATTAGCCAGAGAGACATGTGTTGTTATCCAGGCTTCAGAAACATGACAGAAATTTCAAGCAAGTTTTCCATCTCCAATTCAAAGTTGGCTCAAAGGAAAATCTTTGAGCATTGTAATAAAGTGCCCATTACATTATTAAAGGAAGAGAAATGAAAGTCGACAATAATCAAGGAAGCAAAATGATTTTAGAGATTCAGGGCAGGGAATCAGATTGAACCAGGCTTCATTAATAACACTGCTCAGTCATAAATGTTTTGCAGTAATACTGCAATATGGCAGTAAAATGGCCTTCTTTTATCTAGCATATGGGTTGTTCTTATTTTCTAGATTTCTTATTTTTCTATTTTCTGGCATATGGCTTTAATTGTCTATTTATGCTATACGCCACATAGAGATGGAGTGGAGTGGAGTGGAGTGGAG
>JAEANM010025514.1:0-10925 GCA_017656035.1 Myanophis thanlyinensis | reverse complement strand
AGGTCTTCTAGTCCAACCCCCTGCTTAGGCAGGAAACTCTATACCATTTCAGACAAATGGTTATCCAATCTCTTCTTAAAAACTTCCAATGTTGGAGCATTCACAACTACTGGAGGCAAGTTGTTCCACTGATTAATTGTTCTGTCAGGAAATTTCTCCATAGTTGTAGGTTGCCTCTCTCCTTGATTAGTTTTCACCCATTGCTTCTTGTCCTGCCCTCTGTTGCTTTGGAGAACAGCTTGACTCCTCTTTTTTTGTGGCAGCCCCTGAGATACTGGAACACTGCTATCATGTCACCCCTAGTCCTTCTTTTCATCGGACTGACTAGTGGTGACATGATAGCAGTACATATGTGGGCCACCTTTGAAAATGTCTCGATGCTTCACCTAGTGTTGTAGGCCCTCATTGTTAGGCTGAAAACAAACAGTGGCATCAAAAGGATGGGGTAAAAAGTTAAGATAGTATAAAAAGAGGGAGGGCGTTAATCACACACTTACAGCCTCCATTCCCAGTATCTGTCCCTAAAGACTAAAAAAATAATATTTGAATCAATAACACTGGCAATGCATTTCCAAATTAAAAGTACTCTCTTCAGATTTTAAAATTATTTTAAGGCCAAGTTATTGAAGGACCATCTTCACCAGTATGAACTGGTCCCACATTTTGATATAAGTGATGAATGCCATTTTTATATGTTCATCTTTCAGAACTTTATACTTTATTTGTATGAGAAGTACTTTCAAACTATAGATATATAACCTTTAATACTGAGCAAATAAAAATAGGTCATAATTTAATTTAATTACAGAATTTCTATACCGCCCCACTCCCGAAGGACTCGGGGCGGTGAACAGACATTTAAAACAGAACATATAAAATTTAAAAACAATTAAAAATGAATTAAATCAAAATCAATAAATATTCTAAAATTAAAATTTACAGTTTAAAATTTAAAATTTTAAGCAATTCAACTAATTTTAAAACAAATTTATTAAAACCCCGCTAAGTTTCAGGCCAGACCATTACTTTGACGGCTTCGTTGGGGTGGCCTGGGGTGGAAATGTACAACTGAGTATCATCAGCGTACTGATGAAAACTCACCCCAAAGCCACGGATGATCTCGCCCAGCGGCTTCACATAAATGTTGAACAGCAGGGGCGAGAGCACCAACCCCTGAGGCACCCCACATATTAGGGGCCTCGAGGCCGATCTCTGCCCCCCTGTCAACACAAATTGTGAGCGGCCAGAGAGGAAGGAGGAGAACCACCGTAACATGGTGCCCCCCACTCCCAACCCCCAAACCGCTGCAATAAGATACTGTGGTCGACAGTATCAAAAGCTGCCGAGAGATCTAATAAGACCAGGACAGAGGAATAACCCCTGTCCCGTGCCTTCCAGAGCTCATCAACCAACGCGACCAAGGCCATTTCTGTGCTGAAACCGGGCCTGAACCCCAATTGGAGGGGATCTAAATACAATGCTTCATCCAGATACTGAGGAAGCTGTCGTGCCACCACTGTCTCAACAGCCTTCACTAGAAAACGAAGGTTGGAGACCAGCCGATAGTTAGACAACAAGGTTGGGTCCAGGGACAGCTTCTTGAGGAGAGGCCTCACCACTGCCTCTTTCAAGGCGGCAGGCAGGAACCCCTCTCTCAGAGAAGCATTAATAATCCCCTGGAACCAACCTCGCGTCACCTCCCGAGTGGCCAATACTAGCCAGGAGGGCACAGATCTAACACACAAGTGGTGGCATTAAGGCCACCCAGCAATCTGTCCACTTCATCTGGGGTCACAGGGTCGAACTCAGCCCAGGTAATCTCACCCAAAACTGGCCCCATCCCCCCATCCAGAAAAGCCCAGTCAGAGTCCAACCATCCCCAAATCTGAGTGATTTTATCCTGCAGAAAATGAGAAAAGTCCTCGGCCCGCCCCTGTATGAATGAATGGTCATTGGCCAGAAATAAATCCAGAAAACAAAAACAGAAGGTCTTCACTGAATCTACATCTCCCCACAACTCTGGCACCAAGATGAATCATCCTTTAAGGACATGCCTGTAGCCTTTCCCTCATCCTTGGCCCAAGGCTAAGTTTAACTAGGTTACTTTTTTGGCCCAATGTGGAAATTGTGCCTTTCAGCACTTTCAGCCTTGTATGCACAATTTGCAGATATGCTGTAATTGACTAAGATCTGTCCAGTTCCTACTTTGGACTGTGCCATTGTTGTCATGTGGCTCTGACAGGCAGGTTCTTGGTGCAACTTGTCAGGTGCAACATGTAGAAGTTATTTCAAGGTCACTTGAATAGATCATTAAGGCAGTAAAACAAATGAAAAACACCATTGCTCCAGCACAGTGTTTTTCAAACTTGATAGTTTTAAGATGTGTGGACTTCTTCTCCCAGAATTCAGCATGCTGGCTTAGGAATTCTGGGAGTTGAAATCCACATATCCTAAAGTTAATAAATTTGAAAAACGCTAGTCTAACATTTGTTTGGACTTGCTCCCTCTCCAGTTCAGATTAAGGGGGGGGGGGATCATTGGTGGCAGAGAAATTCACTAATAATTGCCTTTTAATTTAGTCCACACTTAACTATTAGAATAGTACTACTAATCAGCCTCATTAAAATGAATAAAGCAAAAGAAATGTTGCTTTATTAGTGGTTGTGAAGAAGAGAAGCATAACGAAATCAGGGTCAGGCGAAGCAAACATAAGCTACTCACACAAAGTCATTTATGATTAGAGACCAGAGTTCCAGCTTTTGTTTTGTTTTGTTTTTACTATACAAAGTTAAGGCACTGGCAATATGTACTGTAAAGGTGTTTGCTTGTCCTGAAATAATTTGTTGACTATGTCCATCAGATAACTGGCTAGCCACTTGTCAGAAATGGTATAGAACAAGAGTGTCAAACTCAAGGCCCGGAGGAAAGATCTGGCCTGCCGGGTGGTTAGATCAGGCCTGTGGGGCCATCCGAAAAACAGCAAAGGACCGCCCCGCAGTGCCTCTGCCAGCAAAAATGGTGCTTGGAATGGCTGTGTGTGGCCCTCCCAGGCTCTATTTTCATCTGCAATGGCCTCCTGCCACCCTCTGTTAGTGAATATGGAGTTTGGGGAGGCCTCATGCAGCCCACTCGAGCTCCTTTTTCAATCTGGCAGAAGATGGCAAGAGGCCATTGCTGCTGAAAATGGAGTTCTGAAGCCCGCTTTCTCTGGCAAAGTGCTTGGGTCACCACAGATGCCCCCGACAGAGTAACGTCAAGCTAGTCACGCCCACTCCTCCCCCGAGGTCAAACGCAACCCTGAGGTAATCCTCAATGAAATCGAGTTTGACACCCCTGGTATAGAGTCTCCTACTTGAGCAGGGGGTTGGACCAGAATAGATGACATACAAGGTCCCTTCTGACTCTGGTTATTCTGTAACTGGAACAGAATGGTTACAGGGAAATTAGCTGATCTTCAGGTGGTTGGTTTTTTTTTTTTGTTTTTTTAATCAAATTTGTTTTGCTTTTGTCAATAGGACTACTATCAAAATAAACTGAAGCTAGCTTTAATAGGCCAGAGTCTGTTTGGACAAGAAGTCTACAAGCATTTGCAAAAAGAAGGGCACAAAGTGGTTGGAGTGTTCACAGTCCCAGACAAAAATGGGAAAGCCGATCCTTTGGGTAAGTAGATACGTTCTAATGGTTACAGTATGGACCAAGGCAGCGTGTTCTTAAACCATCCTCAACTATGCCTGAACCAGAGGTGAAATTCAGCAGGTTCTAACAGGTTCGCTAGAACCGGCAGTAAATTTTCTAAGCAGTTCGGAGAACCGGTTGTTAGAAGAAACCTCCTTTTGTTTTATTCCACTTTACAGGGTTAATCCTGTTAGGAAGGCAGGAAAGAAACATTCTGGTGTTGTTTCTAGCCTAATCTTTATTGCCCTGCTTACACAAACTGCCCACCCAGTCACATGAACCCTCCCAGACACGTCCACCAAGCCACGCTCACATAACCGGCAGTAAAAAAAATTGAATTCCACTACTGGCCCGAACCCATGTGGCTTAGATATACGAGAGTAAAGGCCACATTAAAGTAAGGCGGCAGGAGTGCAGGCTTTCTTGGCTGTAGTGCTGCTATAATAATGTCTGAATGGGTTCTTGATATATTCCTACATATGTTATTTAGTTAGTTAAGAATTTATTGCTGCAGGAGTTAAGACACTAGGCTAGAAGCAGAGAGACAGTGAATTCTAGACACAAAGCCTCTAGATAACCTTGGGCCAGTCACTCACTCCTCTCAGCTCTCGAAAGGAAGTACAAGTAGTCCTTAACTTACAACTGTTAGTTTAGCAACCATTCCAAGTAACACGGGAATGCTGTAAGCGTGAAAAACAATCATAAGTCACTGTTTTTCAGTGCTTGTTGTAACTTCGAATGGGTCACTCAGTGAACTGTTATAAGTTAAGGACTACCTGCCCTTCCTCTTATTCTGCCCATTTCATTTAGGCTTACGGAAATAAAGTCTCAGGTGCGACCAGTAGAAAAATCTGGGTGACCACTACGTAGGAGCAACGGGCAGGAATACTTTATTTACGTGCTGCATTTTTATTATTATTTTTAGTCAATTTCCTTATAACTACGTTTGATAATTAAAAAGCAAAACTTCTATAGGGTGGCTGTCTAGATTTCTGCAGCTTAGATCGGGTAGCATATGGTTCAGATGTTTATAAACATTCTAGCACTTGAATCATTTTCATCTTAAGTAACAACGTTGCTTTTTTCAAAAAGCGACTTATAAACTGCCCCTTGCAGTTACAACTGTTGCAGCAGCCCCACTGCTATGTGGTCAAAATGTGTGCGCTTGGCAATTTACTACGATTGTAGCACCTCAGAGTCCTGTGATTGCACATGTGGAACCTTCCTAGCCAGATTATGTCAAGCACAGTCAAAGGAGGAAAGCCATATTCGCTTAATGACCGCATGATACCCTAAAACTGCAGTGATTCACTTAATAACCATGGCAAGAAAGTTATAAAATTAGGCGTGACTCACTTAGCAACCACCTTGTGTAACAGTAGAGATGTCGGTTCCCAATTGTGATCGTAAATTGAGGACTACCAGTAATGGCAAACCTCTTCTGAAAAACCTTGCCAAGAAAGCTTCAGAAATTTGTTCAGGCAATCGTCAGGAGTCAACACAGACTTCAAAAGACACCTAGACGCATACACAAATTCATTTTATTGGCTATAACACATATTTTTATGACGTTCATTTCAAGTCCATGCTTGCATGTTATATTTGAGTCCTGAAATCAAGAAAAATACCGACAAGTCTTTTTTGTTTTCCAGCCTCGGCTGCCGAAAGGGATGGAACTCCCGTGTTCAAATTCCCAAGATGGAGAGTTAAAGGCAAACCTATCCAGGAAGTTCTTGAAGCCTATAACTCGGTTGGAGCAGAATTGAATGTCCTTCCATTCTGCACACAGTTCATTCCAATGGAAGTTATTGATGGTCCAAAGCACGGCTCTATTATTTACCATCCCTCAATCCTTCCTCGCCACCGAGGAGCATCTGCAATCAATTGGTAAATAGGCTTAATTATAATTTATCTGACAGATGGAAAGTCAGAGAGAGACAGCATCTGAAATGTCCACAGGCTGCATTATCTACCTGTAGGGTCAATGTTGTGGCTTGGGTGGAAATAACTATGCTCAACTTCAATAAAGTTTCCTGACAAAGGTTTTCCTGTGCAAGCCTTGCTAATGGACTTCTATAGGGAAGAAGTTCTCCAGGTTTCATCTTTCATTTGTAACTTTTCCATTTTCCATCCGTTAAAGAAAAGATATGACAGTTGATCTTTAGTTTAACTTAGTTTAGTTTATTGTCATTGCACCTCATACAACCAAATCAAATGCCATCTTCAGTGTACATAATAACTATAACAATAAAACACAAACACACCTCCTTCACATTTTATACAATTGAATTGAAAACCCCTGATATTTGCATTAATATTGCACTATACAATAGCATTCAATATAGTTACTGCCCTGGGATAAAAGCTGTTTTTCAGCCTGTTTGTCCTTGTTTTTATTATCCTGCACCATATGTCAGATGGTAATAGTTCAGAAAAAGGGTGCCCAGGATGAGATGGATCTTTAAGGATGTTTTGAACTTTCTTAAGACAGCGGGAGCTATAAAGCTCTTCCAAAGAGGGGAAAGGGCAACCAATGATCCTCTGGGCAATGACGTTAACCCTCTGGAGTGCTTTCCTATCTGCCACTGTACAATTGGCAAACCATATACAAGTGCAGTAAGTTAAAATACTCTCTTTGGGCAGTGGTAGAAGGTCACCAGCAGTTGTCCATTCAGTTGTTGTTTCCTGAGAAGTCTCAGTTAGTATAATCTCTGCTAGACCATTTTGACCAGTGCTGCAATGTGAACATCCCAGGTCAGGTCCTCTTTTATGATAAGACCCAGAAACTTAAAACTGGCCACTTGTTCCACTCAATCTCCATTGATAAGCAAGGGCTGGATGTGTGATCTATTCCTTATTTCTAGGAAAATTCAATTTTTTTCCAAGTAATATATGTGCAAAGATAGTAAGGAACATTGCAGTAGTTTCAGATGGATCATTTAATATAAGAATGAAAAAAAAAATCAATTGTTCAAAAGATTCAAGTTCTTTGCCAAATTTGCAAAGCTAATACATTAGTTTTATAGAGATAAAGACTTACTAAGAAGTTCATCTCATGATGACTGTATTTGGTGGTATAGTGGTTAGAATGCAGTACTGCAGGCTACTTATGCTGACTGCCAGCTGCCTGGAATTTGGCAGTTCAAATCTCACAAGGCTCAAGGTTGACTCAGCCTTCCAGCCTGCTGAGGTCGGTAAAATGAGGGCCCAGATTGTTGGGAGCAATATACTGACTCTGTAAACTGCTTAGAGAGGGATATACAGCACTGTGAAGCAGTATATAAGTCTAAGTGCTATTACTATTCATGTGGTTTTAATTGACAAATTTATGGACATGTCTTGAATTGCCTTATTTTAGGTTTGACTGCCCTGTCTAGTCTACAGTCCTGGAATTAAGCATTACCCCAGACCCTATTTAACTTCTGAGATCATGCAAAGTTGACCAAAGTAATGGAGAAAGCTGACTTTTTTTTTAAATTAAGTCACATTTTACTTATTTTCAGGACCTTAATTCAAGGCGATAAGAAGGCTGGATTTTCAGTTTTTTGGGCAGATGAAGGTCTGGACACAGGACCAATTCTTCTGCAGAGGGAATGCGATGTTGGCCCAAATGAAACTGTTGATGACCTATATAATCGGTTTCTTTTCCCAGAGGGAATCAAAGCTATGGTAAGGCATCTTGACTAATCATAAATAGCTGAAAGGTTTCACTGTACTGAAATGCAGTACAGTGAAAGAACTGTAGAGAAAAGCAGCTCAGGAAGAGAGAGCTTATTTAAACAATCTCTGCTGTGTGAGGAGGGCAAAACATATACACACACACCAAAAATGATATCATGCTAATTGACTGTAATGGTGAAAATATGATGGAGAGAGAAGGTTGTAAGCAGAGCCATTGGTTGCAAAATTACTTTTCTGTCTCTGTCATAACTGAATAGTCACAGTAATGTCAATAATTATGAAGGTTGTGTTCAAGCACATCTGGAAGGCATTTAGCTGGGGAAGACTGCAGTAGAGGCCTCAGCTGTGGGTCTGGAACGAAAATAATTATTTAATCCTATAAAATATATTGAAGACTAAACTGACAACTGAAACTGAGATTTCTTAGGGCCCATTTATAGAAATATGGCCATTAATCTTGGAGTACCACTCTACTCTGTTCTTATGACATTGGAGCCTTTCAACAGCTGTTCTGCCCCTAAACCAATTAATAGGAAAAAACAAAGTCCAGTTGCTTTTTGAAAAAGTACCTTTGGGATATCCATGACCTGGATGACTGAGAATCTCCACAGACATTTAGATAAAGGAGCATCTGTACAGCGTATGAAAAGAGGAAAAGGTGTTTGGCAAGGACTGGAATGTGAATAGTTTCTCTCCCTTTCCAGCAACCCCATGTGTGGGGAGCTATCTTGGGAGCTAAAGTTTCTAAGGCAAGGAATGTTGACTGTCAATAAATAACTACCACTAGCACCATATATAAGAAGTGCAAAGCAACATTTCCAATATGCTGTGGCAGGAGAAAGCATCCTTGATTTTAAACTTGGAGGATGTAAGAATTCTGTTAGGCGTAATTGACTGTTTATAAAGGCTTCTTTCTTAATACAGAATAAAGATTCTTTGCTAATCATACCATGCGGTTAATACAGGTAGTCCTTGATTTATGACCTCAAATTGAGCCCAACATTTCTGTTACCTTTGTGACGTGAGTTTTGTCCCATTTTATGATCTTTTTTGCCACGTTAAGTGAATCACTACAGTTGTTGAGTTAGTAACATGCTTGTTAAGTGAAACTGGATTCCCCATTGACTTTGCTTGTCCGAAGGCCACAAAAGATGATCCGTTGACCCCGGGGCCCTGCAACCATCATGGAATGAAAGGGAAGGGAAGAGTTGGAAGGAATCTTGGAAGTCTTCTAGTCCAATTCCCTTCTTAGACAGGAAACCCTATATCCGTGATGGCGAACCTATGGCATGGGTGCCACAGGTGGCACATGGAGCAATCTTGCTGGGCACACAAGCTGTTGGCCAACTTACCTCCAGCTAAGCATGCATATGTAATTGCACGTGCATGCATGCGTGATTGCAGAGACCCAGCTGGTCTTCAGGCATGACAGGATTCAAGAGCTCACCTAATGTCAGCACTGCTTCTGACTGGTTAAATAGTTAAGAAAATGTTTGCTTTCCTAGATCAGTCAAAGCTGCTTTTTTGTTGTTGCTGTTTAGATAGAAGCTGTGCAGCTAATTGCTGATGGCCGAGCTCCTCGAATACCTCAGCCTGAAGAAGGTGCTACATATGAAGGCATCCAGAAGAAAGAAAATGCCAAGGTACATTGAACAATAGAACACTGTTCTTTAAAAGCCAGGCATCTCGTGAAGGAGGAATGGTCTACAACACAACAAATGGGCTGGTTTAATGCTTTGCGTTAAGTTTTCTTTACTGAAACAAGCCCTGATTGGCAGAATATGCTAATCTGCAATGTTTGGTTTTTTATAGAATTCCAAGCACCCAAACAAAACACACGTTGGCTTCCAGGGATCTGGGTTATTTTTTCTTCCAACAAATTAACATGGTCATCCCTCTAAAGCAACCTTAGCAATTTGAAGGAGTGTGAACTTCAAATCCTAGAATCCCTTAATCTGTAAGAGTAGTGTTTTTCAACTTGGCAATGTGAAGATGTGTGGACTTCACGTCCAAGCCCTCAAACTTCTCAAATCGATTCAAACAAGAGTTTTCATTTTTTTTAAAAAAATCCATCTATTTGCATTAAGGTGAAATACCAATCGTCCATGATTTCTCTACTGGTTTTTAACTAATAGTAATTATTTATTAGGCAGAGAAAATGTTTTGTTTTTTTCATTCATATTTTTGAGTGAATTCCAAGAAAATGCCACGGTGCTTTAATGTATTATTAGAAGTGTAGTGACCTGCTTGGTGATTCCAATGCAGGATCAATTTCTATAAAATAGCATCTCTTTCCTATAACAAGGCTCAGACGCACAATCAATATAGAAATAGGTTTAAAAATTCTCCTTATGAATATTTAAAATGTAATTTTTAAAACTGCACATCAGCAATACCTATAGTATAAACATTATGGCTCATTTGCTTTAAATGGTCACATTTTAATAAAGGAACTAGTAATTTACATCCTTCCTGAATCAATGTATTTATCATTCATTACCATCCAATTTTCTGTGCATTATTTTAAAAAATGAAATTCTGCATTTGTTTCTGCCTGCAGTTTTTTGTCATATATATTTTGGGTGCACAGTGTACAGAATTTTCTTTAATGATGCTGTACAAAACCTTCCACCTAATAAGTTTTTGTGGATAACTGTCCCATATGTAAATGATTCATAATTTATACTGTATATACTGCATGAGTCAAAAAGAGAACTGTGAAAACATCAGCAGACCCCTCACATCCTGGACATAAATTATTTCAACTTCTACCCTCAAAACCTTGCAATAGGGTACTGCACACCCAAGGACAGTTTTTTCCCAAATGTCATCACTCTGCTAAACAACTAATTTCCACAACACCGTCAAACTATTTACTAAGACTGTTACTGTTCTTCTTCTCATCCTTCCTATTCCCTATCTCCTCCCACTTATAACTATAACCTTGTTGCTTGTATCTTTATAATTTATATTGTTTTATTTAGTCTCCTAGTATGATTTGATTATTTATTTAGTATCCTATGACTATCACTAAGTGTTGCATCTTATGATTCTTGATGAATGCATTTTTTAAGTGTACATTGAAAGCATATGCACCAAAGACAAATTCCTTGTGTGTCCAATCATACTTGGCCAATAAAGAATTCTAGTCTAAAAAAAAACACCACAGTGTTGAGCAAAGAAATACAGCCTCTTTTCGGGGTAATGTACTATTGCTGTCCACGGTGTAAAAATTAAATTGACGAAAGTTTAGAATTTCAGACTAAATTGTGGTTGCTCTTAGCTATGGTTGTTGTTGAAGTCAACCAACTTTATTTAAATGATGGTTTGAAAGGAAATTGTTATAAACAAATTATAAGATGCCTAATGTAATGTTTGAATTAATAATTTATTGTCATGGTAATAACATATTAAATTCATATGCTGCCCAACTCCCAGTGATAAACCAAGATTTGTCTTTCAGACAACCATAGAAATTATCATTGTGAAGGGGAGGGAAGGAGAGAGGAGGTTGTTCTGTCTTGTTTTGTTTGTATTCTAAAAGCCACACACACACACATATATATATA
>JAEANM010025513.1:0-10925 GCA_017656035.1 Myanophis thanlyinensis | reverse complement strand
CTCTTACTGAAATAAATTTCCAAATATTTTGCTTTCATGGCTCTCTGAGTCAAAAAGGTTCCCGACCCCTGGTTTAATTTATTGTTTCTGTTTTAAATGGTGGTACACTATTCCCTTCTTGAGAGAGGGGCGGTATATAAATTTAAATAAATAAATAAACAATAAATAAATCCATGTGAGAAAAGTCCTGGTGGTGAGGTTCCCTCACCTTCACGTAGTAAGTGATGAGGATCTTCCTCAGGTCGAACACCTGGAGCATGGAGGCCGCGTTGTTGTCGCTGATGCTGTAACCCTCCAGGACGTACTTGGTGGCGGCCACTTCCCAAGCCAGCCAGCGCTGCCCGAAGGCCGCATTGAAGCTGAGCATACGGGGAAGGTGCCCCGGTTCGCAACAGCAACAGGCTTCGTCCTCTTCCACGCCTTCCGTGATGGCCTCCACCTCCCGCTGCTGGCAGTACGTTCCTGGAAAGTGTTTTTTTAAACATAATTAAAGTTTCTGGGCTGAGATTTGAGATGGCACACGGGCATTTTGCAGCCATCAACGTATATAAGATCAAAGTTCCAAACTGTCAGTGTATGAGAGTTCATGACTTAGAAGAGACATGGCGACAGATCAGCCAATGGGAGCGGATTGGTGACGGAAACAGTTTGGAGCCTGGGCGTGGCTTAGCTCTGCAGCTCTGAAACTGAAATTAGTCTGTGCTGTGTTTCAACTCCCAGAATTCCTCAGACAGCATGCTTTAAGAGGGGCGGGCTTGAATTGCCCAGGTTGCTTGTCTGGCTAGGGAATTCTGGGAGTCGAAGTCCACCCATCCATAAGGTTGAGAAATGCGTGCTAGAAAGTTGGAAAAAAGTAGGATTTAGGGAAAGAATGATTTCCAAGAGGCCCAAGAACAGGCAAAATGCTACCTATCAATCCAGGCAGGGTTTGATTTGCAGCCTAGTATCACCTTTGTTTTTGTAGCTTCCCTAGGGAGACACCCCCCCTCCCCCCAATCTGGTTATCTTGACTGCCCACCCAACTGCAGCTTCCCTCTCGCTCACCGCGGAATTCGAGGCCTCGCAGCTGGAAGGTGACCAGGCCGTTACCGATCTCGATGAGGTGAACGAGGCTGTTCAGGTAATCCGAGGCCAGGATGAAACAGTCCCCCGTGGTGTAATTGCCCCAGCGCCCCAACAGCAGGTCCCCGCAGAGGGTGTGTTGCAACGAGCGGGTCAGATGTTCGTAAAAGATGGAGTTCAGGTTGTTGTCATCAGCACCTGCAGGGTGGCAGAAGCAGGTGAGGGGTGAGCCAAACGTGCCGGGGAAAGAACCAACCAGGTTTATTTCTCCTGGAGGATCTGCAAGTAGTCCTCATGGTGCGGTGGCCAGGAGATGGAGCTCTGGCCTCACAATCAGCAAGAGTTCGATCCTAAGTAGAGGCAGATATTTCTCTCTCTTGCGCTGAATATATATATATATCTGCCAAACAAAACTCCTCATCGGTGACAGGAAAGGCATCCAGCCAGTAAACCCTCATTCAGTAGCTCCATTCAGTTGTCCAGACTCCACCCCAATGCAAGAGATTATGGGGTCATTAAAAGAAGATGATGATCTGCAGGTAGTCCTCGGCTTACGACCTTTTTTAAATGACCGTTTTTTTAATGACAACAGCCCTGAAACAAAAGTGCCACCCCATATTTACGGCCGTTTGCGGCATCCCACAAAATGTGACTGCGGGAGCGATGGCCCTCAGAACTTCAGAACTGAGTTGTAAAGTGCTTTCTCAGTCCTTTGTAACTTCAAACGACCAGTAAAGCAAACGGTTGTAAGTCAAGGAGAGGTCTCTGAGCTTGCTTGTTTTCTTTGCAGACATTTCATGACCCAACTAGCTAACTTCATCAGTGCTACTGAGTGCAAGGATTACTTCTCCCCATCTCTTCCCCTGCGAGACCGCCCAACGTATGGGCTGTCCCATTAACCTACCAGGATTGCGGTCAAGCTGTGTAGCCAGTCGGGTGTTCGAATGGTCCACCCTCTTGGTGCTAGGAAAAAGGAAGCAGATTAAATCGGGAAGAGGCAACCAACACCTAAAACCATCTTCATTGCAATAATAATATTCTCTTATTTTAGAAGACAGAATATGGAATAACAGGAGGTTTTTTTAATCCCACCCCACTCCCGGGATTTCTCCGATTAATTAAAGCAAATTGATTGGTCTGGAGGCCTTTATATCTCCAAAGCATTAAAGATCCACTTGTTTCAACAAGCCGGTCTGGCCTAGCACTAATTTTGGGGTTGATTGGTTTTTAAATTTGTTAAATTTTAAATTTGTATAATTGTTAACCATTTAATTTTATATTTTTAATCTGTTTTTAACTGTTGTTGGTTATTGCCTTTTTTAGATGGTTGAACACCGCCCCGAGTCCCTTTTTGGGAGAGTGGTGGTTTAGAAATTTAATAAACAAACAAACAAACAAAAACAAAATAAAACTGCATGGCAGATTTTTAATCTGCTTTGCGATGGTTTTGTGCATTGGCTTAAGAGGGCTGTTTGGTCAGGGCAAGGGAATGAATGCATCACCGCCCCTGGGTTGGGAAGCCACCTTTCTGGGTCTGCTGCTGTTTCCCAAAGAGGCATTTCTCTGCCTAACTCTGCTTCTTGGCCCAGTGATGGTCCAGATCCAGAGGGAGTCAGCTACATCCACCTGGGTTGCAGTACTATGGCAGGTTTCCAGAACATGACTGACTGTAGCTTATTCAGCTCCTGTGGTTCAGTGTGTTCAAAGATCCCAGTCCACTGGCTTGCTTAAGCCCTTCGTGGTTAACAAAGAAGTACGTGGCTTTTTGCTTTGGTCTTGAGCTGGTTGGCCCTTGGTTGCCTCTCAAGGTGAGAACTTATTCTAGGCCATGATCGCTTTGCACTCTGGGGGGAGGCCTTTCCTTGTGGCCTCACTATCCATGGTGTCAGTCAGTTAAAATTGAGACAGAAACTGAGGATGATCAATATGTAAGGTGTTTCGCTGATTTCTACAACATGAGAGGGGAATTTTATTTATTTATTTGTACCTGATTTTATTGGTACAAATATTTTTGCAAATAACTCAAGACGAGGAACATATCCAACATACCTTCCTCCTATTTTTCCCACAAGAACCACCTGTGAGGTGATTCGCCCAAAGTCACCTAGCTGGCTTTCAGTGCTAAGACCAGACTAGAACTCAGTCTCTTGTTTTCCAGCCTGGTGCCTTAGCCATTAGACCAAACTGGTGCTCAGTGGGGGCAGGAATGGCCAACAGTGTGGCTGTGAGAACAGTAGCTTGCTCTTGTCCGTCCTTCTGGCATTGGGTGGGGTAGGATGGAGGCCAAGCAGTCACTACTTGAGAAGGAGGCTTTCTTTTCCCTCCTGCAATGGTGCCTCCTGCCCTGAAAGGCCTGCAGTTCCTTGATTGTGCAGTGCACATAAAGGAAGGCAGAAGCTTTTACAACCCCCCTCCCCCCACATAAACATTTACATTTTGATTCCCACCACCCATTGGAGCACAAAATGGAAGCCATCAGAACCTTACATCACCGAGCTGAAGGCCTGCCTACCAGCAAAGATGGGAAAGAAAAAGAACGTAAACATCAAGGAACAAATTGAATAGCCTGCTCTCCACAGAGGGAGGGATATGACATCACCTATCTCCAATCGACAACACAGTCCTTTCAACAGTTCCAGGAAGGCTCCACACCAGTGGTGGGATTTTACTACCGCTTCACGCAACTGCATGCCATTGGCACTGGTACATGGCTTCTAAGCTGCAAGTTTTGGACTTACCAGGGGCAGCCCGGGTGAGTAGGAAGGCTGCGGAGGTGTGGAAAACAGAAAGAAAATAAAGAAGGGGATATAGGAGAGGATTGGGCAGGGGCGGGGCCAAATGCTCATTGCCACTACCGGTTCACTAGAACCGATGTGACCAGGCTGAATACCACTACTGCTCCACACCAAAATGCACCACTTGGGTGACCCTGATGACACAGATAAACTCCAGGTGACCTTAACAATCTGCTAAAAGAGTGCAAATGTCCAGATATCTGCAAGGAATATAAATCCTTCCATTCCTCACCATCCAATCGGAGCTGAAGAAGCTCCTTGGATGAGAAATGAAACATCTTCAAAAAAAACCCAGAAGTCCAGTAGCCCCTTGAAGAAAAAAAAAGCTCCTTTGGGACAACCATGACCTGGATGACTGAGAATCTCCATAGACGTCTGCAGACATAGTGCCAGAGAACCCAGAGTTTTGGCTTCTTCTGCAAGATCCAATCTGAGTTGGTCACCAGGATTAAAGATTTATTCCTCCAAGCTTTCATGCCAAGAGAAGTTCACGAATAAAAGCAAATATATGTGTCCAAGGATAATGTTGCAGGATCCAATTTAGATCAGTCACTGGGACCAGAGGTTTAGTCTTCCGGGCTTTCGGCCTTGTGCTGGAGCCCATCCTTGAGAACTTCTCTCTAGCAGAGTGTGTGCTTTGGGCTATTCTCTGTGTGCAGTATTTATACAGTGCCTGGTTGTGTGTGGCTTTTCTAAGTTCCCCGAGGATGGGTTCCAGCAGGAGCTCACAAGCTTGGAAGAATAAACCTTTGGTCCCAGTGACTGGCTTGGATTGGATCCTGCAACATTATCCTGAGACTGCTATATTTGCCTTCATTCAGAAATACATTCTCTGCCATGTTGGCACATGCCTCCCATTCCTTTTAAGGATGAATGAGTTACCTGGACAATGCTAGAGGTCTCAGCCCCGCCTCCTGACAACTGAGATTGCTTGGGAGGTGTGTGGCAGCTCAGCTGGGCCTCTGTGCTTAGAGAAGGCATTTATCCTTTGGGACCTGACAGATAATTTGCAGCCCTGTTGTTGAGGTCAATTGTCAATTTTCTTACCAGGCTACATAGCAAATAGAAGTTTTGTACCTGTCTATTCAGGGGACAAATGAAAAAAAAAGGAACACATAATACAGCTGAGAAGAGATTTCTTAATGATTAATTCTGGTATGCCAAGGAGAACCCATGTGATGTTACGTTTATGTGGCTAATGGCATAACGCTGTATGTAAGGTTCAAGAGTGCTCCGAACGGTTCAGTGCACTGCTAGAAAGAACCTGCCATTTAGGGCAGCCTGCAGCTTCTGGGAGGTTCTGAAGTCTGCTTGGGACTGCCAGACCTCCAGGTCACACTTACCTTTGGTCTAGGGCTGGAGGGCAGGGAAAAGGGGGTGCACCTGAACAGCACAACGATGGTGCAGCAGTGGCGTTTCTGCACCTGCTCCAACATCCTCCTGGGCTGGGAGGCAAGGTCCGCAGCAGCAGAGACCCCTCCTCCTTCCAGGCTTCCTTCTGCCTGGTTCTTAATTCAGAGTGTGCTGGGCTACTTGGCTTGCAACTCCCCATTTTGACACGGTGCTAAAAACTGATAAATAAAGAACTCCAGTCATACATCTATGTAGCTGCTCTGTGGATCTGTTGAAGCTTGTGCGTTCTAATGAAATTTGTTATTTGGAAAAGCTCCTATCGGACTCCTGATTTTCTGCCAGCATAGACTAGCTTGGCTCTTCTTCTGTGATGACCCCAGGAATGCCCGCAATCTGCCTTCCCTCCTGCAGCTTTTGCCCTTTGCAGGGTGTCCTGCTTGCTGTCCCACTAGAGACAAAGCAGCCCATATTCTGCCTATCAGATATTGGAATGTTGCTACCAGATCTTCCCTTAACCATGTCTAGACAGAACATTCTAGAAGGCCTCAAGCCCACTGTCCCCCAGTCTGCCCTGGAAATAGCCATCCAGCCTTGGATTTCAGGTGCCTCTTAGTTGTCGTCTCTTCCTGTAATCTGCACAAAATTCGCACAACAACTAAGCATTGCTGGAAGAGTTTCTGCTCTGAGATGGATAGATTTCCTTGCAGGTGCACCCATCTCTGTCCCTCACACACCAACACCTTCTATTTGAACAAGATTGAAGTATTTAATCTTCTACACAAAGTCTTGTGATACTTATACAATCACATTTATCTCTTCATATGCTCATCTTTTTTTCTAGTTCAAGTTTCCTCAGAAACTTTGCTAGTTTCTACACTAGATTTTGGAGGATGTTCACCTGAATTTACCTTTAATTGATCAAGTATCATCTCCTGATGATACGAACTTCATCTTGGTCTTCCTGATAAAGAAATTCTAGATAAACAACAGTTGAAAGTTGGCCATGGTCATGTCTTCATTGTTTTGCATGAACTGCCTGCTTCAGGCCATGTGACAACAAACAGGCAGCTCATTGGGCTTTGACTTAGCCTTTTCAAAACAAATTTCTTCTGCTTCAGTCATTCCATTGTAATTACTTGTGTGTTTAAGTGTATTGTCATGCTTCATGCCCCACATTTAAACTTCCTCTCCTGGACAGATAACCAAAAAATGTGTTACAAAATTTCTTGGCGCAATCCCAAATCCATTGTCTCTTTAGGATTGTGAGCCAACTGGGACAAGAAGCTGCAAAGAGATCCTATTGTGACAGTTTACTGTTGAGATGAGGTTTGCATTGTTTCATTTTCCCCTAACATAACTTTTCTCATTAATGTAAAAACTTTCCCTTTCTATCTTGTTTGCCCACAGAGCATTGTGGTCTTCAATTTGAGATGGGTGTTTTCTGGAGAGCAGAGTTCTTCCCTGGCCACCTCCTGGGCACACAACTCTTGTTTCCTTGTTTTCCTGTTGATGAACTCATGGCCAGGGATGTTGGAGAATGCAAGCCTGGGCTGCAAATGCTTTACTCTTACCGTTAGGTTCTTTGTTCTTAAGTGATTTTTTTTTTGGGGGGGGGGCAGACTATTCCCAGTATTACATTTTCTCAATTTGAGCACTGTTTCCCTGATCATGAACTGATAAAGGCCAAAGTCTTTTGGATTTACTCTGTTGCCCTTTCTAGACTCTTGAGCGTTGCCAGCCCTTTCCTTGGGGTCTACAAAGACGTTCCCTTCCCTGCATCTGTGTTCTGAGGAGCAGATGCTGATGGTGGCAACCAGTGTCTGGGAATATAGGAGTTTTTATAGGAGAGGAGCCCTCAGACTGACACCTGAGTGCCATCAAGTAGAATCACTAATCCGATTTACCCCCATAACAGAGTGTGGATTATCTTTGCATACTTTTTCCAGCAAAGACTGTAAAGACTGGCTTGGTGTTCAATAACGTCATGACACAGAACACTGTTTTGAGTGTTGTTTGTTTAATCAAAACCTGTTATTTAATATAGGCAGTCCTTGTTTACAGACCGTACATTTGGCAATTGGACAATGGTGCTGAAAAAACAATTTTACATCCATTGTACAACCACTTATGACCTTCACAGCATCCCTCAGTCTTGTGATTTCTATTACATTCAGTAAAAGTCCCTGTGTTTTGGGGGGTTTTCTCCCCTTGTGGAACAGACTGAGGAAGGGTTTGCAAGAAAGGGGCTGCCAGCACATTGCATGACTTTTGATGTGTACTAGAGAGTAATCGAGCATTCCAGCACTCCAAAGGGGGTGGGGGTGGGAGCAGGGTAGGAAGCAAACAAAAGCAGAAGGTATGAAACGGAGCAATCTTGTCTTTTTTTCTGTCAGAAGGCACCTTCCCAGCCATTGATTTCCCATATAGCCACCTCTTTGCTTAGTGCTAGAGTTGCTGGTCCCACCAAGCTTGTTAAGTGAGGACTACCTATAATAAGATGTCGATGAAGGTCTGGTCACTTCTGGGGGTCTTCAAGGATTACCGTAAAGGGTCCCTAAATATTCTGTTGTGGCTGAGCTGTTCATACTTGCCGGGAGCCATTTGGCGGCTGAGATGAATATCGGAACAGAAGTCGTACCTGCCTGGATTGGGCGACTGGCCCATGGAGTCCATCAACCAGAAAGCTCTGCAGCCCCCAAACAAATGCCATAGGCCAGTTTTCGTCAATCCAGGCAATTTTAAGACAAATGGAATTCCCCAGCCAGGAGCTGAAACATGCAGGGGTTGAGAAATGCTACTCTAGTCCGATACTCGCTGACCCAAGGACTTTCATGAATCAATGGTCAATCCTTTTTTAAAGCCAGAGAAACTGTTAACCCAGCATCACACCTCATGATAGCAAATTCCAAAATTTGATTATGTATTGTGTTAAAAAAAATTGAAAGTGAGATGAGTGATACCTAAATCTGACAAATAAGAACATCCTCTGAAAATGTAAGCTTTTGTGGCAATCATGTTTTAAAGAAGCATTCCCTGTTTTCTGTTAGAAACTGCAATAATGCAGAGCTTTTGGCTTCCAACATGAGCTGCCCAGAGGACCTTCACCTATGGTTTCTGGAAGAAAAATAGCAGCAGCCTAGAAGGATGGGGCCTGGGTGCGCTATGATTAGATGTGTAGTATTGCAGGCAAACTCTGCTCACAGTTTGGAGTTCAATTCTGGTGGGGCGCAAGGTTGACTCAGCCTTCAAGGTCTGTAAAATGGGGATCCAGACTGTTGGGGGCAATAGGCTGACTCAAAAACCACCCAGAGAGTGCTGTAAACCACCGTAGAGTGGTATACAAGTCTTAAGCGCTATTGTTACTGGTATCACCCAAGGTCAGTTAGGTATTATTGATTGTAAGGAACTTTAAAGACGACTGTTATTAACATCTCCCCTGATGAAATGTTCCAGTGCAGTCAAACATTCACCCACTCCTTTGTGCCATTTTGGAAGAGCCTGTCCACCAGCAATCAGCACCCAGGTGATCATGGATTAATTCCAAGATTAACATCAGACCAATCATGAAGTAAACAATACCCCAATCAAGAAATTATCAAACAAGCCAACAATAAACAGCCCAACCAAACAATCTCTGAAGACTTTTCCCACTAACACTGATGGGGCAAGCCACTAGACTAGAACATAAACCAAGAGCAAATCCCATTCTTTACTAGCACCGATGATGTTACCTAGTTTGGTTAATGAAACATCTGCAAACAACTGAGCTCAGAGAATGCCAAAACCCGCTCATTTCAACCCTGAGCTGCAAATATTCTCCTTTATTGATATACACAAAATATTGCCTTGCCTGATAACTCTTGTGCTGTAGGGGCCTGGTAATAGGGAAGGATGGATCAGATGAATGATGGAGGCAATTGAAGGTTGTTGCTGGGTTCCCCATAACCACCTATGCAATCATTGCCTGTTCAGGCCCACTACACAGAGGACGCTTGTTGAGGCCAAGGACACAAGCAGCCAGACTTTTCAGGAAGTCCCCAGGGGAGAGGGGGAGGAGGGGGGATGGCAACAATTGCCTTTGGGCTGGGTGCTCTTTGGGAAGGTCTTCGTGCAGCACACAAGGGCCCTTGTGCTGCCCCTTCCTTGGTTGTCTTGCAGCTGCCGAGGCTGCTGTGCCGAGCTGTGCCCTGTATTTTGGGTGGGGATCCGCAGGCAGGAGGAGGAGAATGTGCTTTCTGCTGGGCTGAGAAGTGACCTGAATCTGGAGAGAGGTGTCGTCTGGAGGGCTCCTCTCTCTGTGCAGGAATCTTTTCAAGGGGCTGAGGGGGGCCTCAGGTTTGGGTCCCTGCCTTGCTGAGCCAGGGGTTGAGGCAAAATGAGGAAAGATGGCTGGTGGGGGAGATGCCCTGGTCTCCTGCAGTATCTGGCCCACGTGAATGGCAGGAGAAGAAAGCTGGGTGCTCTCCCTGGACCTGGGGTTCTCTGCCAAAGAGCTTGGGCAACAGGCTTCCCTCTGAGAACAGCTCTGTCTGAGCTGCAAGCCAGTCAGTCTTGTCATGATCCAGCCAGGTCAGGTTCTCAGCAAGAGGAGATTGCACAGAAGTGAGCTGTGCGGACAGGAAATGACAGTTCTGCAAGCTGCAGATGATCCTAAACATGATCCCCACATGCAAAGTGGATGTGAGGAGGTTCTGGAAAGTCCACCTGATATTCTGAGCCCACGACCCCTGACTAGACTTCTCTCCTTCCCTGGGTCCCCAGACTGCCTGATGTGCTCTCTTTCTGTCTCCTGCAGCACAGCCATGATGGGAGGCAGCCTGCTTTTTCTCTGCTCTTTCCTGGTTCCTGTGATCTTGGCAGAGGGTATGTATAGCTTGGGGGAGGGGAGTATGTCTCCCCCCCCCCCGTGGTCTGAGCATGCTCTTGTGGCAGCTGCTGGGTAGGAATAGATTTGTGTGGTTTCCTTGCATGCACTGTGAAGTCAGAACAGTAGTTTGAGGTCCAGGATCGGTCCTCTCTGGCTGCATTTGTTGGCACATGGGAGGAGGAGGTGGAGGAGGATGACTTAGCTCTCCTCTTGCACTACCCACAGAACTGCCACATTGTGGATGTTTTGTTTGCTCTTTCCAGCGACTGAGCAAGAGAAAGAAAAGGATCCCTTCAACTATGGTGAGACACAAAAACCTTTATTTGACCTTCAATATTTCTGAGCATTGCTGCAATCCCACAGCCTTTTGGTCTCCCCCATTCCCCCTCCCCCACAGACTACCAGACCCTGCGGATTGGCGGCCTGACCTTTGCCGTGGTTTTCTTCACGTTGGGGATCCTGCTCATTCTGAGTAAGTGAACTCTAGGTTAAGGGCAGGACTGCTGTTTGCCAAGAGACCGGCCTTCTTGGTGCAGGAAAAGAAGCCAAGGGGCAATGGTCTGTCTCCCCTGGGTACTCTGGCCAAGGTGAGGCTGTGGCAGGAAAGGGGGCTCAGGGGATAATGTTTTCATTACCCCTTCTGTCCACACCAAAAGAAAGAGATGGAAACGGGAAGCAGCTGACAACTACATCCCCTGGGCTGGAGCTGCCCAGGTTGGCTTTGCGGGTGAGGCCACAAGGTGCCCATGCCAGACTTGTTTTTATTGTTTTTTTATTGTCAAGATTTCTATACCGCCCCTCTCCCGAAGGACTCGGGGCGGTGTACAGCCTTCTAAAACAAGTCAACA